>CABFWO010004076.1:7197-21692 GCA_902155825.1 Timema genevievae
TGAAAGGGGGGGGGGGGGGTAAATACCAACCCGGTGGGTTGTGTAATCCTTCCCTCTCTTTTCTATCCTGCTTCCCTTCCCCTCTCATATCGATTCACCCTCTCTGACACGGAGGTAAAGTCCATTCGCCGTAGGAGTGGTTAGTAGCGAGCAAAAGATTTGTATTGTAAACATTGTTTGAAAGTCTTAGTAATGATATATTATCAATCAAAAGTGTTAATAAACTCTTCTAATAACACTTCCTTAGGATTATATTATAATTGGCTTTTTTTTTTGTAACTTATTCAAAGAACAAAAAATATAATTAAAACTATTATGTTTTTTATTTCGTTGTTGTGGCAACAAGATATATTATAGTGCATTAAATATTAAATTAAAAAGTATTATATTCAAACTTGTATCTTATTATAAATGACTACTGAAATAAATGATTTTTTTTAGAACGTAGAGAGTCATCCAAAAATATTAGTTTCATAAAACCATTTTTATTTTGCAAACACGTGTTCATGGAGACAACAGAACAGGGTTTGTATGACGTCATTAAACAACCTTGATTAGGACGGTTACGCCATCTTAACTTATGAAGGATAAAGCAGAATTTTAGAAGCTCTCATTTGTAAATTTAAAAAAAACAACCACAGACCCTGCTTTCATACACACACACACACGCACAAATATAGGGATGTGTATTTTTATACATAGGTTTTTAAAAAAGTAGAATAAAAAACGTATAAATGGGAAAAGATAATTAAAAATAAATGGTTTGTTGTGAAAGTTGTGAATGCCAAAAGTGACAAATCAACATATGGTTTGGCGGATGGATACATGCAAGTAGATCTGGTAACTTGTGTGCTAGATATCGGGCATCTAAGCTCCTGTGGCAAACGGACTTTACGTCCGAGCAATTGTTGTATTTTGCTCAGATGCCTCCACTTTCGTAGACCTAGGTTTATTTTAGGTACGTGTGCGATTTTTTTATTTTACTGTCGTGTTTTCAACAGTTTTACACAAGTTATAAGGGCTGCCAACAAAAAAAATCGCAGTATCGCCACCCGTCCTGCTGTGGACCCCAAAGTGTCAGGATGGTTTGCGGGCAAGTAAAGGGATGGTGGAGAAAAAAAAAATATGTGTGGGTTAGTAATTTATAGACGGTTTTGGTTTTTAGGGTTTATTAATACCACGACGTACTACTACAAAAATGTGATTTTATGAATAAGTTACAAAAGGATATAAAGACTTTGACTTAGGCGCTCGCAAAAGAACGGGTTTAGTAAGAAATGCTTAACCGATAGCCTGACTGACACTCTCTGTGGTTCCTCATTGATTCGAACCCCGGTACCCTTGGGCACGACGGTTGCCCTCCAGCACAAGTACCCGTTGACCCAACGTTCTAACCCCGAAACGGGCAGCGTGACCCCTTTGAATAGATATTATTTTGTCAGCCTCGATAGCTCTAAAACAGAACCATACACACTAAAGATTCGGCCCAAATGCTAAGAACAACGCTGACACTTTGTTTTGAGTTGTCAGCAGCTGTTAAGTCTTACTGTTTAATAACTCATCGTAACAAGTTTAACTAGACTAGTTAAATTTTTCGCTTCTTTCAACACCATGATGTTAATTTAAGCATGCACCTCAAATTAGGGCAGGGAGGTTACAGTAGCTTATAATGAGCTCTAAATAAATCGTGTCTGTAAGATCAAACCACGGATAGACACGGTATAATATAAACAAAAAAACTGCAAATAAATTAGAATAGGTAGCACCAGAAAGAACGAAACTTTTAGAAAATCCGCAACTTTTTGTTGTCAACATTGATAGTATTTTAGTTTGTTAATAATAATACTTATAGATATTGATAATATACAGTAATATTTGGATAATTCTACATTGGCTGATTCGAAAAATTGTATAATTCGAGCCCACCTTGACTCAATATGAAATTCCTAACTATATTAATGGTAAAAAATAAGGTTTAATTCAAATTTTAGAAGGAAATATTTGGATGATTCAAAGCTTAAAACTTATTAATTGTTTTATAGTTTCTACTAATTTCGATCCTAGCTTAACGACGTTGGAACCCTAACAGATGGGGAGATTCTTGAAGAGGTAAAGAACAAAAATATCCAAGAATCCTCTGATGAAGACAGCACAAACATCAAAAAGCATAAGAACTAATATCCAACTGTTTCTGAAGCATTTGGAATTATGGAAAACCTGAGAAGATTCACTGAATCCGAACCACACATAAAATACAACAATTTAATGCAACCATTGACCTTGAAAGTTATATTTATTGTGTCAAAATAAACAAACTTTGTAATATTTACTTGGCGATGAATACGCTAGAACATATTTTAAATAGTGATAAATTAATTTATTGGGATAGTATAGTAATTAAAAGGCTAGGCTATGATAAAACACATGTAAATGAAAAAGTTTTCAAAACAAAAAAATGTAATTACAAATGCAAATTGTAAGTTTATATTTACAAAAAAAAAAAACTCTTTACTATCTAGCTGTAATTCAATTAATTATTAGGTGGTGGTTTTTTTTTTACCTTTCTTGCTGTTTTGTAAAGAGCTTAAATACATGAACAAATCATGGCTAATCAGAGTATTTCTTTTAAGCGAGGAAAATTTAAAACATGAAAATGAATATTTCCACAAGCATGCCATTATTGTCAATGCTAGGTCAGGAAAACGTATGTAATCTTCGTTTAACCTGAAGAATAGCGAGCTGTGAATGTGAGGAATGCCAGGCCTCCACCGTGGTTCGGATTCCACGTTAAACTGTAGGTCCTCCATTTCATCTCACAATCACCCATCACCCTACCATTACACATTAGCGTAAGTGCGTGTAACCTGAACGGGTAGTAAGACGCGGTGCTAATAATAATAATAATAATAATAGCGAGCTTACCTTGTTTAGTTCACTGTACAGGGTGTTCGGAAACTCATAGCCCAAACTGCACGTATAGCTTGTTTGAACAAAAAGTAATAGTATATACCCATACACTTACATCAGGAAAACTATGTTCATACCATTAAATTGTGTTCAAAGTTTCGGCGTACAGCGCCGGAAGAGCAAAGCTGTTCAAGCATGCGTGTACAACAAGTTGCATAGGAGCTAGGCGCACGGCATTGCACATGTAATACTGGCAATCACTTTCTGTGATGTAGGACCATTAATGATGACGCTCAAAACGTATTTGCATTTCTAGATGGACTGGTGTGTTGCTTACTATTGATTGTGGTATTTTTGGCTTCCGTGCTCCAAGATGTCGAGGTGTGTAGTGCCACGCACCTAACTACTATGCAACCTGTTGTACACGCATGCTTGAACAGCTTTGCTCACCTGGCGCTGTACACCGAAACTTTGAAGACAATTTAATAGTTTTCCGGATTTAGGTGTACAAGGATTTAAAATTACTTCTGTTTCAAACAAGTCATATATGCACTTTGGGCTATGAGTTTCCAAACAACCTTTATATATACTATATAATATGTATAATATATATACAATTTATGTAGGTCTTTTTATACGTATTTATGTACTATGTTGATATAATTAGACATTATATGGGCCCTTATCTTATGTTGGTATTGTCTTGAAATAATCAAACTAAATATGTATATTATATTTGCAAAGTATTCCTCGTTACTATCTTGATTTTGGAAAACCCTAGTTTTTACATCACCAGCCACCACTGTTACGGGTATAACTTAATTTGGCCAAAAAAAAATTCTCCTCATTTAAAAAGTTAATGTAAATTAAATTATGCCCACGACAAATATTCAAGAACTGTTGATATTACTATGTGTATAGAATCAAACTCATCTTCATCAAATGTTTCCAGCCTGTGGCTGCGTAGGTTTAGTAAAATTCCTCCATCTTCCTCTATCCTTCCACCATTCTTCCTCCTTTAATATCTTCCATTCTTTTCCTCTAACTTGTACCTTAACCGCCCCCGTGGTTTAGTGGTCACTTTACCTGGCTACGAACCTAAGGATCCTGAGTTCGATTCCCAGCTGATGCCTTCGGTATTTTTCTCTAAGATGAATCACCCCAACAGTCACTATGGTTTGGTCAGTTAGGCTTAAGTTTTAAATGTTTCCACTGGTTCCACGCCCTTATACTATCACCCTCATACTCACTATCACCATTATACTCACCATCATATTCACCATCACCATTATACTCACCTCGTCTCATCGGGACATTGAAAGAAACTCCACGGAAAGGATGTACGATCAGTACATCCAGGCATCCCCTGGACAACGGTTCATTAGTACTGGATAATCTTTCCACTACTGGAATACGACTGATGTATCCCAGACGCACAATATTATATTATTACTTGTAAACCTTCTTTTATCTGAACCTTACATTTATTTCTTGGTCTCCCTTGTCGTATTTTTCCCCAACACTTAATATTTATCAATCTCTTAATTTATTCGCTCCTTTTTCATCCTCATTAGATGACCATACTATCTCAGCCTTTCTTTGAAAATCAAAATAAACGTGTTTAACTACGCAAAATTTGATTTATTTTGACCAAATTATGTTTGTTTTTTCCTATTAAAAAAAGTCAAAAATACTTTTTTTTTTAACTAGAGATCCTTTTCAAACCACCTTTAATCGATTGAATGCCCCCNGGAGGAAACATTTTCGTGGAAATGATACCTGCTTGAGTGGTTTTTGTTTTTTTATGGTCTACACGTTTATTACTTTTTTAATATAATTACCATTGATCTCTTTTATTCCGAGTCATTGTAAAGAAAACAAGAGTAAACATATGCATTATAATTTTATTTTTAGTACCACGTCCTACTACCCGCTCGGTATGTACGCCAATCTTATTGTTAAACACAATATCAGCATGATTTTACACCAATTTTAGGAATAAAAAAAGCGATGAATCGAATTAAAAATTACTAATACGATTAGGCGTTCAGTTTGGATCTCTTGTATTCCCCCCCCCTTCCCTTGTTTTCCTACTCTCCACTCAACCTAAGAAGAAGAAACTAAAGAAATTGGAAACAAAATAGACATTTTAAATGTTGGTATTACGTTATCTTTTTTAACATAGTTGGTAACATTGAGGTGGGGTGATGGGGTCTGCTAATTAGCGACGGGCATGCTTCAGTGGCTCGTGGTCTAACGCGCTACTCTCGCAGTAAACTAGACTGAAGATCGAGGTTCAAAGCTAGGTCAAGTGTGCTTGGGGTGTTCTTTTTTCAAAATGATTTTCCTCTCTCCCTCCACGCAAATTCTGATACATTTCCTCTATTTTAATGTTTCTAATCCCTAAGACTATTGGAATAATTACTATATACACGTATAACTCAAGCGGGTAGTAAGACGCGGTGCTAAAATAAAATTGTGGGCTGAATTTTGAAAATTTTTATAGCAAAAAATTTTTGGTTCAGCAAAACAACTAGAGTATTTCTCCATTAGAGACTTGAGAATGCTATTCACATAATCAAATCAACATTTCTTGAATATTTGTTAATCTGTGGATATCTTTGTGAAGAAAATTAAACTCTTTGTTTCTACTAGAGCAATACTTTATTTATTTTGAAAAACAAATTTTTGTTATAAAAACTGCAGCCCTTAACACTCGTTTTATATACTCCCAACTTAAATGAAACAAACTGACTTCGGGATATGGGACGTTCTACATGAAACAAGTGATTCCCATTCGCCCACATGCGATTACAAGACACAATTTTTTTTTTTTAACTATCAAGATTTGATGACTTGGAAAAGATGCGTTTCCCAACATATTCCTGAGGACTTTTATTTCTGTTAAAAGCCATAGAATACCTTGTATCCCAACCCAGCGTCCATCAACCCTTTTGTATGCGCTCACCAAGCTATACATAATTAATTAAAATTTCATTTGAAAATAAAATAAATGGTAAAATGCACCACACAGAGTTTCTCCCGCGTTTATCTTAAAAGATAAATTTACTAATAACTCGTAAGATTTGGGAAGCAAAATAATAGCTTTACACATTGTTGTAGAAACATTACACCAACGATCATAAATGGAATAATATAATATACTGATACTTGCTCTATGGTATTAGGAACAAGGAACACTGTTACAGAAAATTTTGAGAAAAGAGAAACATCTTTGTCCATCAAAGAGCATAAGAATCAAATTAATTTTCAAAGACCTGAATTGAAAAGTATATATAATTTGCTTATGGTTCAGAAACTGTTGGTTTTATAAAATTGCATTTCAAATAAAGGTCTCTATCTGTAATAGTACTACAACTTTACAATGATAAGTTATTTTGTAGCTCAAATAGTTGCGGAGAAATTTTGAAAATTGGAAAATTTCCTTAATGTAAAATACTTTCAAAGTCATTTTCATGAGAAAATAGGATGTCCATCGTGTTTATAATAATAAACAGTGTTTAGATATAAAATTTAATCAAAATTGTTAAAGCGAATTTTTAGAAAATATATTTTCATTTTTTTTTTACCCTTCATTAAACTACAATTAGATTTTGGGTTAGCTATCTAATTCTTTAAAAAAATAGTAAAACAGTTTTGAGTCCAGACCGAGTTACGTACAGACATAAAGACTCATGGACAGACATACGGCATTGTGAAAACCACTTTTTTGGTTACCGGAGGTCATGAATCGTTGATATATTTTATCAAAATCTCGATTTAGATTTTTTTGGCGATCACAATACTTTCTCTACAAGATGTCACTAGAAAGTTAAAATATACAAAAATGTATTGACGCATTTTACATAAATGTCAAGAATCACAAGAAATTATTGTTTTGATAACAATGGTAGACACGCAAAATTTTGACGATGTATTCAAGCAAAGATTTGCACAATTTCATAAAAATGAACCAATCATTTTTTTACTTAATTACCTAATCACACTGTTTCCTTATGGAGTAAGCAAGCAACTGTGCATACAGCTCAAAAAACAACTCCGTACTTATCCATCCTCACTAACTTTATCCACACTTCCCTATCTTTGCATACTCCCTTCACTTCAACTACATCCATACACTGAATCTTACATGATTTTTTCTCTCTATTCTTAAAACTCTTAATGTTTCTCTTTTTCACACATTCGTCTACAGCATTTAATTACATCTTACATTACCTACTCCTTTCTTTTGATCATCACACTCTACCTTCATATATTTTCTTCGTTACTTGATCCACACTCATCGTGGATATCAGTATCATTGTCAAATATATTAATAAAATATACGAAACCAATTTTGAATATTTGGAATCGGAGATTTCTAAACTATAGAACAACTTATCCCTCAAGGCTTGCCATAAAAACAAAAACTTCTGGAAACTAGTAGGCAACACTTTGAGAATTATCTTTAAAATGAATATTAAATTAAATTCGAGATTATTTTATCCGTGCGAATTAGAATTATACATAGTGAAAATTTTGAAAGTGAAATATAGATCTCGTCTTTCAGATGCTAATTCTAAGGGACTGAATAAGAACTACAGTACCAAATTATGATCAAGACTTTAAAAAGATAATCAGGGAAATGCATTCCCAATCATTACATTAAAAATCACATCTTTACATTCTTTTTTCTGAATGTTTCATTAATTAATATTCTATTTGTAATATAGTGTGACTTACAATGCATTGCCAAATGAAATCATTTATATTAACCTACCCATACGAGAAAAGTAGTTAGTTTTCGGATACACCTCCCAAAGCTTAGCCGTTTAACCAGGGAACACCCCGTATAATTGAGAAGCTGAAACCAGGATCGTAAGAATATTTGTGTCTTACGCATGAGCTCGTATTTATTTATTGAAGCGTTCACTAATGTGACTAGGTATGTAACCACGATGCTCATCCATCTGTCCTCCATAAAGTAAAGTGTATTTTGTGTGTAAATATTGAATCACCGTTTGAACGACGAAGCTAAAAAGGGAGCAAATAATATATTATTAATTAAATTCTAAGTTAGTCTACGTGTGCCTTATGAGCGTAGGTTTGTAAACACAACATGACTTTCAAACCAAGACTAGTAGGGAACTGACATCAGGGCGAGGAATTGAGAGTATTTATGTAAGTGAACTTGAGAGATATACAGGGTGTTCGGAAACTCATAGCCCAAACTGTACATATAGCTTGTTTGAACCAAATGTTGTACAGAATCCCTATACACTTACATCCGGACACCTATGATAATAGCATTAATTTGTGTTCAAGTTATCGACGTATAGTTCCGGGAGAGCAAAGCTGTTCAAGCATGCGTGTACAACAGGTTGCATAGAAGTTAGGCGCGTGGCACTGGACATGTAATATAATGGCAAGCACTTTCTGTGATGTAGGACCGTCAATAATTACCCTAAGATCGTATTCGCATTTCTAGATTGACTGGTGCGTTGTTTAATATTAATTGTGGTATGTTCTGCTGCCGTGCTCCAAGATGTCGAGGTGTGAAGTGAACCGCACCTAGATTCTATGCAACCTGTTATACACGCATGCTTGAAGAGCTTTGCCCTCCCGGCACTGTACGCCGAAACTTTGAACACAATTTAATGGTATTAGCATAGTTTTCCGGATGTGAGTGGAAAAGAATTTTGTATTACTTTTGGTCCAAACCAGCTGTATGTGCAGTTTGGGCTATGAGTTTTCGAGCACCCCGTATATATTTTTATTCAGTATTTTTTATGAATAGTTGAGGTAGCCCCAGATAACGGAAACTCCGTTCACCTTGAAATGAAGCAGTCTTACCATGATGGGGGGGAAGTAGAGGGGGACAGGCTGGTTGCCAATCACCATAAGTGGTGAATTGATAATAAAATTGTGTGGAATTTGAGATTACCTGCTCACAAGGTAGAATACACTTTTTCCTGACTGTGTGTGCTTGTTGTAGTTTGATATTTCCTGCTTATCGTGTGATTATCTCGATTCCTCCATCCCTTTTTTAATTATTTGAAAAATTAATCTTAACGTAATAATATTCTCTTTCTTATTTTTATACTTTACTATTTTAATTCCACTTCTCCAATACGGCCATGTTTCTGTGTTTTGTCGGCACGCGTCAAGGTCATATTAATTTCCTGGTTGGACATTGACGATGCAGGTGCATTATGACTATTTATATCAACGTTCCTCCCGTTTTATCACCACTTTTGGTTGATGGAAGAAACTAAATAGAGTCGATTTTGGGTTCGAGGCTCAAGAAGCTACGGGGTTCACAGAATCAAACCCAAAAGAAATGGCGGGGCCTCAGTAACTTAAACTAATTCAAGTCCCATTTGTTGTGGAGACTGGACGTGCGTGTCAATCGCTCTTAAATGTTACATTGGGAATTACTTTTCCCGCGCACCATGTTGTTAAATGATAAATAAATACTTGTTTTTGAATCGCTCCAATTCTGTAATTATTATTATGAAACTTTCGCTTAATAATTATTCTGAAATAGGACCGTCTACTAACATCGTTCATAATCTAAGCTAGTAATTTATATTTTCCTTGGCTATATATTTATCAATCGTTACATTAATGTAAATTAAAAGCATTTAATCTATAACATGTGTTAAAGAATAAACTCAATTAATACTAAATCGTCATAGTGTCATAAATACTTATTACAAACAATTGTTCAGAAATGAATTATTCATAATTATACGTGAGAAAGATAAGTAATAATATACTATGCTAGGAGCATCAAACTTCAATTAATAAAGACGTAAGATATTAATACCATTATAAAGTGACGCCCTTCTGCGAGGATGATTATTATATATGTTTCGTGATATTACAATAATTGAAAGCATCACTTTTTTGAATTAATCACTGACGTAACACTGCCAACCAATACAAACACTTCGTTTTATCACTGCCTTTAGACAAATGGATCGTCAGATTTTATTATATTTCCCATTAAAATCATTTTCATCAAAGGAGGTTTTAATTGAATAGTCAATGTGTAAATATCTTGAATAAAGTTGTTCAAACAATGTGTGTTGTTTTAAATACTCGATTGATGAAACTGATTTCTTGATTTTTACATGCTGTGGGGAATTTAATTTCTCATTTTGCCACATCACTTTCTAAATTGAAAAATTTGTTGCCAACCTCTGAACTACACTAGGTATGTACCTATTGTATCAGCTTCACCATAGTGGAACTAAGTAAGGTAAGCTACTTTTCAAGATAGACGAAAAATGCATTGTTGCCATCCCTTTAGATCAGGAAGGTACAAACTAACTTACAGTAGGGCTAAATAAAAAGAGTAAAAACATTGGTGTGTCAAAGACTTTTATTAATTAACTTTTATTCACAATTCGTTTAAAAAATATGATAAACACACTTGATAAGATGACATAAATAAGTTTAAATACATAAAGTTGGATACATATCAACCATAAATCTAAAAGTGGTTTGGTATATTTTCAAGTTTGTTTATAATATATATATGCTGGGGTGTGATATGAGTGAAAATGTGAGAAGGTGATTCTCAAGAGAGAAGACTCATCAGCAGGGCCCAGCTTTGGATGACCTAAAAATTCGAAAAAAAAGACTTATCATAAAAAATACCTAAAAATATGAACAAAAATTCGTAATAAATGCATACGACATAGTCAAACACGCACTTTACAAGTAATGTAAAATGCAATGAAAAGCGTTTGTCAACCAAACTCTAGTATTCTGCTAAATATGTGGTAGGGTGGGGCTATTTGGGTCGTTTAAACTTTCATTTAAGTTTTCACCTATATATAATATGTTTATAAAAAATGTTTAACATGTATTTA
This sequence comes from Timema genevievae, assembly GCA_902155825.1. Taxonomy (NCBI): domain Eukaryota; kingdom Metazoa; phylum Arthropoda; class Insecta; order Phasmatodea; family Timematidae; genus Timema; species Timema genevievae. The sequence goes on from CABFWO010004076.1 coordinate 17,985, forward strand.
TATCTATATTCATATCTTCTGAACAATACCTAGTAATAGTTGTTTTTAAATCTAAAGAGAAAATAATTTTAAAAATTCATTATAAAGTGGAAAAAATTTTTATTAAAAACTTTGAGCTATTTTTTTTTACCAGGGATGGGGTTATTTGTATCATACATTTATTTTAATATTTTACCACCAGTATATACATTTAAAATTATTTTTATCAAATGTGTACACTACTAGATGCAAACAAAATGTTTCTATACATTTTCCACACTTAAACTGTTTTTTTCCCCAAAGGCCTCGACATATACTTCATGAAACCATTATTTGCAGGTTTAACACCGAATCTAGTCTTCTTTTTCAAGAAAAGTTATTTTACAAAAACCACATGAATCATTTTCTTATTATTATTATTCAGATGTATGACCGACGGAATAGTCTTCATGCGAATGGCTGGGTGTGACCAACTCAGCTTAAATACGTCTTTAAGGTTTTTTAAGGCCTTAGAATCTCAATGTCCTACCAGTATTATCTTATTTTCCTAACAGTAAAGTTATTTTCTATTTTCTTTACCATCAACCACCCGTGTCTGTAAGTTAAACTTTGTGTGATTGATATAGATAATTGTGTGGGTTCGTAATTGACGTTAGACTTGGCTTTTAAAAAGGTTTATCAATATTACTATAACTTTTACAAATGTGATGTTAAAAGTGAATTTAGAATGAAAAAACTAAAAAAATATTAGGAAGCGTTTGACAAAACTAGGTGTTATGAGGCTTAACCAATGGTCTGTCTGACTGCTAAGTGGTCCCAACACGGTCGTCAAACCGGGTTCTTTGGCTCGAGTGGCAGCCCCAAACTTGTACTAGATGAACCCGACGACTTAGCCCACATGGACCTGTTACAGGCAGCGTGACACCTAGGTCACGGTGTTCAGTAGTAAACATAGAGGGCCTCATTACCACTTATTTTAACCAATACGCCGGTCTGGTTTCTAGCTAAGGAATGCTGACAACACATTTTGGGTCAGCTCCTCTAGTTTATTTGTTTAGTGAATCATCACAACACCCTCGTAACGTTCGTTTTGTCATTCGCAACTCAAAACATACAATGCTTACACAAACACGCCACCAATTGAGGCCGTGTGATTACATTACTAACATTTCTTGTGATGTTAAATGGCAGGCTCTTTGTTTTGTCCTCTTTTGATGGTTTGTGTGTGAGGCTTTTACCGGTGTTGATAATACTTGAGAAAAAGAGGTGGTAGATGTTTGTTGTCTGGTTAATGGTCTTGCACTGTCACATGGAATTTCAGCGTCTGCAATAGACCTATTTGCAATCAGGAGTGTGAAGGAAGGAATTTTTCCTTAGGCACTTTACCCCAACTGTAAGGGAATAGCCCCGTACATTCAAAACCTTTGACCACATTTCCATCAGTTGCTCCTTTGATCAAAGCAGCACCTAGCAGTCTACTGAAAGTTAATTTGGTGATTGCCCATTTTGGTTTGTTGTGAATGAATTAATTAATTTCTTTATGATAATAAGCTTTTAGTGGTTTAAAAAATGACTTATCAAGAGGCTGCATAGCATGCAGAGATGGAAGGCACAATAGCTCTATTTCATTATGCAAACAAAACTCAAGACACTGAAAGAGGTATGGGTTTAATGGCTATCTAAAATGAGCAGGCATTCATCAGAAGATCGGTGTTTTTTTTTTAATATTGCAGTCGTTTTAGGAACAAGTCTTCATTTATGTACCCACTCTCTGACATTAGTAATAATGATCCTGATGGAATTCCTATGTTAAATTCCTCTTTCATCCTTTGTCCCTTGAAAATCATGACTGGGTATATAAAAAGACCACTAGCACTGCAGAAAGCTTTAACGATCACGTTTTCACCTCTCGCTAAGCTTGTTAACGAAACTGCCTTTCTCTTCCCCTTTTCTGCTACTATTTTAAATGATATATTGTTCATTGGAAAATCAGTTTCATCCATGTTGTAAACAGATTGTGGTTGAACGCCGATTCCAAGATTAACTTTAACATCATTCAGTAATTTGTAAAATCATTCAACTTCATTTCGATTCATTCCTTCAGAGTGAGATTTTTGAGAAACCTTCTGGCTTTCTTAAGGGGAATATCTTGATGTCGTTTCATGAAATAAATAAACCAATCATTGCCAGAAATTTTTGTATCAACATTCCAAGGGCTTTTGATGTTAAGGGACTTAGCAAACTGGAACGCAGCTTTACGCACACTTTCCAATAAATGATCAAAGCCACGATTACAAAGAACTTTTAATCTTCCTACAAGAGCTCTCTACTGCTCAAAAGACTGTAGGAGGCCCTATTGAATGTTATATTTTATTTGGGTTATATTGGTGGTACCTATCAGCAGTTTTAAATAGCTTAGCTGCCCAAACTCTTCTTTGCAGTGTACTGAATGGTACCTTGAAATGTGATGCCACTGCTCATTTGACACATATGTTAATATGTAATTTCTGTGTTAGTGTTTTATTTCTAAGTTCTATTAAAAATAAAATAAATTTGAAAATATATTTTTATAGACTGCTATGATTCTAAAAAGTAAATGTATTCATAGTTACGTAAAATTAAAGTAGGAAACTATTTAGCTGAAGCAAGCCTCAGAAGGTGATCTGAGATGGAAAATTTTCCATTCAAAAATATATCCCCGCTAATTTTTTTACCTGTAAAATCTTACGCTTTCTAAACTAGAAAGAATGTTATAGAAATATAGTAATTTTTGAAATTCAAACTTCAAAGCAATTTATCTAACATTAAAAATGTTATCAAATGAGTTCTAATTAACCAAAAACAATGACACTAGTTCTCTTCTCAAACTCGACGTATCAACCACAGCATTCTGTGGTCGAATGTGCTACTCAAGGACTGTTTACTTTTTTTTAATCATATATTTTGTTCTTCCAGTCAACAACGATTAAAATCATCAGTGAAAACCTGGAAAGTGGACTGTATTCGAAATAAAAAAAATGGGGTAGAAATTGCTTACCTCGACCAAATGAGGTTCGCCGACAATGGAGGCCTACCTTGTGGGTTGCTGGGTTGGAGTAGGTAGTAATTGGAAACAAGGTGGTAATTCTTCGGCATCTCTCGAACTTTATATGTGGTTGTGGATCAAAGAGGCCACTTTAGGGCATGAAACACCGACTCACACGTTAACAACGATTTATGAAGCACATGATGTACTCATTATGTCAGACACCCAACGCGTACAGAATCCTACGCTGAACTGAATTCTCCAAAAGAACAAACTACCTTCCTTCCTTCCTTCCCCCTTTCATTCAACTCTCAAAAAAGGAGAGAAACCCTCAAAAACGGCGGGAAAAGTCCAAAGAACAACTAACAAATACAAAACCATTAAAAATAAGGAACTATATCAAAATAAACTAGGTTAAACAAATTATTACACAATAGCTATTTTACAATATTAAATATATACATTTCAGAGACTGAACATATTTTATGCTTGAATATTATACCCAAATATTTACTAATACATAAAACATATCCTTATCCTCTCAGTCAATATTTTGAAAAAAAAATTCTGAAAATTTTCAACCTTGATTGTCAATATTAATTTGAATATTATTTTAAAGTATGATCATCATAAAAAAAGATAATTAAAATCATTTTGATATTGGCTCAAGTATTTGCTATCAACGTTTACTTTATCTCCCCCCC
>CABFWO010004076.1:21969-59875 GCA_902155825.1 Timema genevievae
TTTTTTTTTCATCAATGGTTTTCCTCTAAATTAAACCTCTCTAATCACTAATATAAGAGTGCAATTAGTGCATAAAGGTATAACACGGACGGGTAGTAAGACGCGGTGTTAAAATAAAAACATTTATTTTTTCCAAAATAAAATTAATGTTAATTTTGCAACTCAAAACACAAATGACGTAATAACGCTATAAAAGTTTTTCAAATAAATTTTACTATGACAAAATAATTTTGTTTTACTATAGGGACTTATTATAGTATTTAGGGATTAGGAAGATTATATTTAGGTGAAATGTACCCGAATTTGCTTGGAGGAAGAGTGTAAAACCTTTTTTGGATAAATCACCCTTAGTACATCTAACCGATATTCGAACCCCTATCTCCTCATCATCGGTATTTTAGTGTACTGCAAGAGTAGCGCCTTTGACCATGTGGCCACTGAAGAGAGGTTTTTTGTTTTTTTCCTTTTATATGTATTTCATGTAATGCAATAATGGGTGGATAGAAATAAATATATTATTTATGTTGCGTGATGAGATTGAAACGAGACCTTATAAATCAATATTGCATAAAACTAAAACTACTGAGCTATATCTCTGTTATACTTCAGTTAATGGAAAAGTGTCTGAATGAATTATCCTTTTGAAATAATTGTATTGCAATAAATGTGACTATATATTAACAAATATATAAAATTCAGATAAATAAGAATAAAAGTACGTATTAAAGAACATACGAAATATGAACTAGTGTTGTAATTTTGATTAGAATTTTCGTTGTGAGAATAAATTGTAATGTATAGCAATTTTTGTTGAAATTTTGTTTTGCTTATATACTACGTAGTAAAAAAAATCACATTTTAAAGTTGGAAATGTTTATAAGTGAAAATAGCATTTAATTATTTCCTTTTCGGTAGATTCATTAAATTCATCGATCAACAATAATATATTATATTTAAGTTACATCAGGTTTGTACTTGTTCACATATGAAACAGGGGAATATCCCCTTGAGCTGATTTGATTTGGATTGAGGTAAATAATTTAAACTAAAATAAGGCTATCATTGAATTTTAAATTATTGTTTAGTTACATTTAGATCAAAATTATCAGTGAGTATGTCTCAATAGTACCTAATTTGTTAAGATTTACGATAGCACTAGCTTTAAAACCGTCCACTATTTTGACTGTTTGTGTGTTTTCTAGGTAAATGTGACTATATAACAATGGAATATAAATAAAAATAGAGATCATGAAGAATTGATATTAAATCGGTTAAGGAGAATATCTCTAGAGTCATCATTGCTGATAATTAATACTAATGTTCTAAAAATTATATGGAATAATTTTACAAAAAAGGTTTCAATTAATAGAATCTACATTAGATTTAAATAAAATATCATTGACTTGTGGAGATCACGTTTATAGAGTAGAAAACAACAATCTTATAATTAAGGAATATTTGCATTGAAATTCACACCGACTATTTTGCTAATGTGCAGCCTCAGTGAGACAAAGCTATATGTATCAAATGGGAATGTTAATTATAGTAACAACTTATCCGAAATATTTCGCTACATTTCTGAAATGAGTCAAGAAAATAAGCCACTGTCACTGGCTGCCATTGTTTTCCTAGAAAACCAACTTCCAAATTCAAATGAATAGTCCAAACAAATCGAATATGTCCCTACTTTATGTTTAAATACAAAATAAAACAATAATGAGGAATTGAAAACCATTTTTGAAGAGGAAATTATTTTAAGAGTGAAATTGAAATACCAAAAGTGATATTTTGGTTTTTAGAACTTAAAAATCAGATATTTTGGACAATACTTGAATAAAATTTAAAGAAATCTTACTTGTTCACACAAGATAAACATTTATTAATATTGTTACATCAAACATAATTAATTAAATATACATATTTAAAGAAGAATGCTGTAGGACTTAGAATGAATATCACATTTTAATGTCGTATTGATTGCTTTGCCAAACTATAGAAACAAGGTTTACATCTCCTCACATAGTATAACTAATATAGCCTGAATTTTCAATCAGTTTAGAAACACTGGCACATTTTTAGACATATCAAAAAGTGGCATAATGATGATGCATATGAAATACTTCTGTCGGCTCGTAATAAGGCCAAGCCAGACACACTGAAGCCGTTAGGACTCAACCATGTCCAGAATTCCTTCTGCATTCTTCTCGGAGGTTTTACCTTCGGTTCCGTTTCACTGATAGGTGAGATATTAGCTGACAAGTTCAAACGATACAGAAACGTAAATCCAATTATTGCGTAAGATTTATTTAACTTTCATTTTTATATAAAGTATAAATCGGAAAATCTCCAAAATTTTAAGTGCTGCTTTGTTTTTATCCATATTATGTTTAATTCAATATGTTCATATAAAATGAATTATACCTTTATCTTGTGAATCATTATAAATAAATAAACTGAATTGTGAAATAATCAGTTTTAGAATAAGACTATCTTTGTATTTGATTTATATATTATATTATATTTTTATTATTGATACTAAAGTCTAGTTCCAGAGGAATATTAATTATTCAATGCGTATGGATTTTCACTTTCCCTTTGTTTATTCTTATCAATAAAAACTATATACCATGATAGGGAATATATATAAAACTGTTATCAAGAGCGTGCATCACATGCCCATCAATTCTGTGTAAACAATATCCTATGGTGTGCCCTGTGCCACATTAGTGGCTAATAGTCTACACATAAGACGACCAAAAAAGCATGCCAAAGTCCATGCTAGTAAAATCTGGCAAACGACAAAAAAAAATCTGACCAAATATGAATGGAGAGAAAGCGATAGTAGAACTTCCTAATATTTAATATCGTTGAAATATTATATGATATGATATTTGGATAGAAAAATCGTTGAATAGGCCATTTTTGAAAATTTTGGAATGATTTCACAGATAAACACTGTGCACAAATCCTCATTCTGTCATTATAGGCACATACTGTAGTTATTAACAAGAAACTTTGTCACTTTTCCCATATCGTCACCGCGGAAAATGTCGAGTAATCATTCAAATAGAATGCACTGCACACCTTTCTGGCGTATCGTAGGTCTTTTATTTTCACCTTTTACTCCCATACCTCACGCGGGCGAGAGATGAGTTGGACCCGCTATGGTGAACGCTCATAATAAAATGTTCCATAGTGATGCTCCTCTTTTCTCATTTATTTCTTATCTAATTGATTAGCAAATGTTGGGAGTTTTTATTAAATATCTCTATTTAAAGATTAAAGAGAAAGAAAGTCTTTTCGGTGCACCGTACCATTTATTTATCATGTACTAACTGTAAATGCAGGCACTCTAATAACTATTATGGTTTATCATAAATGAATCAATTTTATAATACAACATGTTAAATATAATATTTATATAGCGTGTTAAGGTTAAAATAAAAATTTACAAATAAATAGCTCGTGAAATAAAACGAAAGAATAAATGGAATATGTCTGTCACATTTCAGTCGATGTGAAAAAGTCTAGTGAAGTGTCACTTTGCGATAATTGTGTAGAAAAAATATATTGATAACTATAAATGATATTAACATATTGAAATTTCATGAAATAGTGTAAGCTATCATAAAAAAACCATTATATATTACTACACTGCACCAATCTATAAAATACTTAGGTTCTGAATAGTTATTTGTGAAAAAATTAAGTTATTTTGTAATATTTGTAAAAGTTACTGTTTTGCTGATAAATCTTTTAAAAAAATGAAATTAAGCTTAACATTTAAATAGGATATGTTGAATTTATTTTTTAAAAAAAGACAGCTAAATATATTCGGGAACGGTGAATAAATTTAAAATATGTTTTAAGGATGAAAACAACCTTGGAACTCTAGAACATGGACATAAACTTTTACGTGTCATTTATTAGCGAAAGAGTTACTTTTAGAATGAAAACTTTCTTCATTATTTATAACAAAGTAAAACAAATTAAGTATAGTATTATGTATTGAAATTATGTTAGATAAATCTTTATCTTAACTGAACAAAGGGGAAGTTAACTTACTATATTAATAATTTCAAGTATATGTAAGGGAAATTTTATGAAAACTTTTATTTATAATTAACTTCTGACAACACAAACAAAGACCGCTGATCCTGACAAGTTTAACGTTTTCCGACTATCGCGTTAAAACAGTCAAATGATAAACTTAAATTCAAATCAAAAAAAGTATTGTTTGACTTTTTATATATGGAGATAAGTTTTTTTAAGCAGTAGAAAAATATAATGAAATTTTGTGGCACAATTATGAATTTAGTTAATGAAAAGCAGCCCATAGCTACCCTAGCTCTTTATTATTTATTTAACTAAAAATAGTAATTTTAACAGCACACTAATAGAAAATTAATAAGTAAAATTACAAATAGATTTGTTTAATATTATTTATTATTTTATCAAATCGATCAAACAAGAACCCATTTTAATTTAGAACTATACTGTAAAAATTTGAAGCTTAAAATGAAAGTGTTAGTAATTTTTTTAATGATTCACTTTGTTTACAAAATAGAAACTAAACTAAATATTTCTGTTGATAATAACGATTCTAGTACCACTTTTGAAGAAATTATTGATTGGATAGTTGGAATGATTCGAAGAGATGGGCCTCAGCCCTTGACAATCATCGTTTTGCAAGAATACCACCCAATCTCAAATGAATTATATAATAAACTGAGATATTTAAATACCATAACATTAAATGTAAAAGAAAATTTCACAATTGACATGCAAAAGATATTTCCGGATGAACTGGCCTTAAAGGGAAAAATAACGTTACCAAAAGTAATATTTTGGTTCGTGGAACTTTGTGATGAGAATTTTTGGGATCTTCTGGATGAACTTATGGAAACTATCCTTGGCAGTCCGAGAACACCTTTTATAATCACAATTACTTCAGACGATATGAATGTGATAAGTACATTTAAAGAAGAATGCCACAGGACTTGGAAGGAATATCATATTTTGAACGTAATACTCATTACTTTAACAAACCATGATGATCACGCTAACCCTCCAGCATTAAGTAGTAGAGCGACTGCGTGGATTTTCAACCAATTTGTAAACAAGGGTTCATTTTTGGAAGTGACCAGAAGTTTGATGATTAAGGAAAATCAAAACATATTTTCAGCCAAACTAAATGATATTAACGGATACAAAATAAAAGTATCTGAAGCTCGACAAGTTTATGGCTTAAAACTGGGACGGGAAAGAGTTACATACAACACGATAGAAATGTTTGTAAGAAAAGTTAACGGTACAATGGTTATTATTAAACAAGGACAAGACTTGGACGACGATAAGGAAGGTAATCTGGTTAGTGAAACTATAACCCCTGATATAATGGGAAGTGTATTCATGAAGTATACCAAGAACATATTCAAATCCACCATTTCCTGTGTGTCGTTTTGTATTAAATTCCTTGTTCCAAAAGCTCAACGTATTCCTCAATATATGAATTTAATCCTACCTTTCACCAATACAGTTTGGTCAGGTATATTCTGCTCTGTACCAATGATTACACTGTTCTGGAAGCTAATCAGACAGGATTCGTCGTTAGAAACTCAAACGCTCTTGGAGACGGCTCGAATCCTGGTGAGTGGTGGGACATTCTTTATAGTAGTTCCCTCAACGCAAAGATTGTTTGTATTTTTTTGTTTGGTATTTAGTTATGGTATTATTAAACGCATATCATGGAAGCTTGACAAGTTATTTGACGACACCCCATTACTATCCTGATATAAATACGTTGGAGCAGTTGGTGAAATCAGGGCTTGGCATAGCTATTTATTTACCTGACCGTTCCAATGACTATTCGTATTTTCTTTTAAATTCTGACTTTGAAGATAAAATTATTCAGAAACTTTTGGAAAGGATGTTTTTCGTACCAGATATAAAATCTGCACTTGACCAAGTTGCCTTTAATAGAACAGCCGCGTATGCTGATGCATACTATATTATCGAACTATATATGCAGCTCAATGATTATTATGAAGAAGGATATCCTCTAATGCATATAACGGATACCTGCCATATTTTATTGAATGCAGTCTTACAGTTCCCTTTCAAGTCCCCCTATCAAGATGTACTCGATGTTGTAATGAGAAGATTATTTGAGACTGGTATCGCAAATAAGTTGTTTGATGATGACAGATACGAACTAACTCTTTCGGCTCGAAACAGGGCTAAAGTAATCACACTGAAACCTATAGGACCCAGCCATGTTCAGTTGCCCTTTTACATTCTTCTCGGAGGTCTAACACTCTGCTCCATTTCTCTGGTCTGTGAAATCTTAGCTGACATTCTCGTACGATACAGAAAAATAAATGCACACTGATGTTGTTAGTTGTTATTTACTTTAGAATCTCACGTGAGAAAGGAATTTAAATACAACCAAATTTTAACTGTTGTCATATATATTATAATTAATAATATTAATATTATCATTATTAATATTATTATTATTATTATTATTATTATTATTATTATTATTATTATTATTATTATTATTATTAAGTGTTCTGTCTTAAGACAAGTCCATTCCTTTTGTCAGTGAATTTTAACCACCAAAGTGCCCTGTCCTCTGCCTTCTCCTTAGACTCTTTGTATTTTCTTATTTCCTTCGAGTCATCTAGTATTTGAATACATCTTATTACTAAATTCTTCTTTCCCTAAACATTTCCTATGATGTTGTGCAGAAAACAGTACAGATTTTGTTGTGGAAGGTCATACTATAATGTCCGAGCTAGGGGAAGTTTGATCACTTACTTACGAACACAATTACTATCAATATATTGACCGGTGGAGTCAGCGCTATTAATACCAGTACCTCAAAATAAGAATCAAATTATTTATTAAAGTATCTTTTTAATGCTCTCATGATAATAAAATTAGAGGTAAACTATTTTAAAATGCTTGTATTGTACCTGGTGAAAAAATGGAATCAGATAAGGTTGACTTTAATAGAAAAATGATGGATGTTGAATCTTAAAATCAATACCGATGTAAATGCAGTTTCATAACTATTATGGAGATGGATATCCACTTATGTAACCAATAGGGAAATGTCCTTTCTAATTAATGGACCTCTAAATATTATTTAAGAAACTTGTAACAATTAAAAGTGTTGAAATGTTTAAATATATATAAAATAAAGCTCTCATGTTTTATAAGAGCTCCTGACTTTAAACTCTTGAGAATCAGTGATGTACATACTTTAATGATTCTTCTAGAAAGTCTAAGAAAAGTCTGTCAATCTAAATTAGATAAATTGTAACAATAGACTATATAAAAAGGAAATACCTTAAATGATTTCATGTATTTAATATGCTTTGCATGTATGATTTTATAACTAATTAAATCAATGACTCTTTCATTAAAACTATAAAAATATGAAATGTTTCAAATAAATTTAGTTTTATATGTTTTTTATATTATGTCTATAAAAAATTGTGTTTGTAATTAGGATAAGAGTATTGGTGTTAAAACGAATAATAACCAAGAAGACAGGGATGTGATGGACTTTAGATTGATTCTTATGGACCCATTTGGTATGTTTATCTTCTATATGATATACCTTTCTTTATTCATTTAAATTTTCCCTTGATTTTTAAATAATTATAATCTTTTATTTAAAGTAGGGTGTTTGGATTCAAATCTATAATTGACAGTCATTGCTATAAAATAACAATTATGTCTTGAACCCTAAACGGATCCGGCTACCTTATCATAGAAAATATCACTATAAATATGAGGAAATAATAGAACCATAATTTAAAGAATGTTTTAGACTATATGGTGGAATCGTTTATAGCTTATAAAAAAATATTCCATGAGGACTTATGATTTAAAGCACATACCAGAGAATTAAGGGGTCCAAATCAAACAGTGTTTACTATTATACATATTTAGTTAAAAAAATACATTATTTTAATAATTTATTGAATTACTAACTAAAGAGTATCATAATATTAATTAACATTATTTGAAATATTAAAATACTTTACAGTAATGTTTGCCAAAATTTTCCCCAAACATATTATATATCGCATCTTCATCTGACCACATGATTTTCATCGATTTCTTATATTAAAATATTTCATTTAACTGTATTATTGAATAATACCCTATACAACAAAAGTCCTATATTTCAAGATTAAAACATGACTCTAATCACTTAATTAAAACATTTTGCAATTATGTCGCAAACATTGCTGTTGTTAATATAAAATTTTGTGTAACACCATGGCAATTATTTCACATTTTTCAACTCCAATATTCAAGATAAAATATTGCATATTCCAAAATATTAAAATTGAGATATTAATATAATAATAATAATAATAATAATAATAATAATTATAATGATATTAGTTAATCAAAGAAAGGTGACCCATGCCATAGGATGGAAACAGTAATAGATGTAAGTATTGTTAAATATCACAAAAAATAGTTTCATGTGTTTAAAAAAGTGCACAATAGTTTGACTATTTTTTTACTATACTACTGTAAAACACTATACAATAGTAGTATTAAAAATCATATTAGCAGTTAATAACATGATGCCACATATCCTAATATAAACTAATACACAATTAATTGATGAATTGTTTTATTTATATATATAAAATATACTATTTACTGTATATTTGTCATGAATTTTTAAATTCTCATATATTTATTCATAATATTACAGTACCTATCTACCTTTTCTTAGAGGAACTATATTTTATAGAAATTTATTCTTAAAATATTTAACCATTATTTTTTATTGATACGATATTAATATAGTATGAACTAGATGTGTTCATAAATACAGTTTTAATTAATTTATGTATGTTATTTTAATCTTTATTGTATTGAGATGAATAATATGTGTGTAATTAAATAAAAATGTAATACAACCTGTCTAAATTATTACATAACCTATATCAAGGCTTGTAAATCTTTATGCTTAATTCGTTGATATTATTCAGAAAAATTATTTCACGTGGCAATAGGAATTTAAAGCAGCCAAATAGTATTGGAGTAGTTCCTAATAATAATAAATTATATTACTGTCGTCCTCACCTTCTTGCTGGGGTAATTTATAAGAATAGCTTGTAGGGAAGGGCAGGGTCGGTTGCAAAATAGATGTGTAGGTTTGTAATTTATAGAAAGCTTTGGATATTAAGGTTTATTAATATCACTATGAGTTACTATATATTTTAAAAAAGACATAAAGACGTTAATGTGAAAACTCCTGAGAGAATTGGCTTAGTAAGGCCTAACTGATGGCTCACCTAACCCCTCTAGATATTCGAACCCGGTACCTTGGGCACGACGGTTGCCCTCCAGCACAAGTACCCGAAAACCTGATATTCAAATCTGCGTATCCCCGAAAAAGGTCAGAATGAACCCTCTGAATAGTTTGTCAGCCTTGATAGCTCTAAAACAGAAATATTTATACTTCAAAACGGCTCAATCACTGAGACAACTAGGACAAGTGGTTTTGAGTTGTCAATGGTTTTGTCCTCATTTTTACTAAATCCTCATAACAATTAAACTAGACCAGTTCTTTCTCTTGCTTCTGTCAACACATGTATGTATGTTTATAAATACACATCCCGATCTAGGGCAAGGATATTACAATTATTCTGGGGTTTTTCTAAATATTATAGCACATTTTATAATATCTTAACTACCTACCAACATTCATACCAACAAGCATTGATCTCTACTAGTCCAAAAAAACTAAATTCCAAAAGTCTACCTAGTGGCCATTTCAGGAACACGTGCACATGATATGGCCACCCTTGTTTCATAGTCTACATATCGTGATTTTTTTCAGTTTAATAGTGGAGTTCTGCTCAAATTAAATAATTTCGCTGTAAAATGAATAAAGATGATATTAAGTAATCCTTTTTGTTATTAAAAAGTGTGTTCAAAAGAGGATTTTCCAATGAAAATTGAAGTTGTTAAAACAATTGACATTCACACTTTATTCCAAAAAACAAACTTTTAAAATCATTCAAGAGAAGCGTATAAGAAAAAAAAAATGAGATTTTTAAAACAAATTACTGGTCCCAATTGGGACAGATAAAAATGTATTTGTCAGCAGCAGTGAGGCAAACACACTCTTCGTGGTAGAAATTCCCGCAGACTACGCAGAGTCGCATATCCGTGACTTCGTTGTCCTGACAAACACTGCAGTATCTACTTTCAGCTTCCGTGGTTTTCTGAGTATTTTTCTTGCTGGGTTGCTGCTCTTTGGTATTTGGCTTGTTGGTCAACGGCTGTTTCGTGGTTGGTCGCTTTTTCGGTTTAGACGCCTGAGCTTCTTTGGCTGGAAAATATTTCGTTTCAGCTCAATCCCACGTGAATTCATGGCTGGTCTTATGACCCTCGTTGTTTTTCTCTTCCTTTTTGGCGTTGGCAGAAATTCATCAAAGCTGGAAGATAACTTTCTGCTGGATAATTCAATGTCCTGTGGAGAGTCATATCTATCCATACACAGATCAAAGTCAAATGGATCATCTGGATCAGACGACGATGATGAATCAAGATCGACAAGTTGAGGACGTTTAGCACGTTTAGTTTGTTGTGGTGGAGTGTGAGCAACTGATACCAGAAGAGTCATGGGTTGGTCCAATGAGCTGCAAGAAGGAACCGGATCGCTGCTGGTGCTCTGCTGATTGTTGTCAGACAAGCTTGATTTTTGTTGGTTGCTGAATTCAGGAGACGGGAGTTTGGTCACAGTACTAGGGGCAAACGCCTCTTCTGGGGCCACTAGTCATATTGGATTGTGTCATTGATCTGCCCCATGCTGGGGTGAACACATCAGGAAAGTTCAACCTAGTGATATAATTCTCGTCTCATTGTGAATCTAAAAATCTCAGAACCTCTTGGTCCCAAAACGTTTCAAAGCTCCTGAAGCAACTTTTGTCCAACGGTTGCAATTCATGAGTTGTGTTGGATGGCAATCAATAGAGGGCAATATCATGCTTTTCAGCCTCTTCACAAATTTTGTAATCGAGGTGTGCCTTGGCTCCGTCAAAAATCAGAAGGCATGCTCCGTTGGGCTTAAATCTGGCAAAATGTTGCAGAAAATCAACAAAAGTTTGAGTTTTCATGCTCCCTTTAGGAGTCATTTGAGTCGATGATCCAGCAGGAAGACCTTTCTCCCAGGCCTTATTTTTTCTCACTCCTGAGTATAAAATCATTGGAGGAATTATCGAACCCACAGCGCTCCCACAAGCCACAACTGTAACGCTTACCCCGTGTTCTTTGCCCACAATATGAACTCGTGAAGCCCTCTTTTGGGCTAAAACTCTCGGATCCTTACGCAGCTGGAGCCGGTATCCTTTTTCATCCATATTGAAAACTCTTTCTGGGAATTTGAAGAAATTGTATTTGGTGAAGATTTCTTTTAGTTTCGTAAAGTGATCAGCAACTATGAACTTGTTTAATTTCTGAGCCCGGGCTGGGTTCAGTCTTTGAGCTTCCCGTCCTGCAACGTCAGGATTCCTCTTGTAAAAACTGTCGAACCACTTACGACCAGCAGTCTCTTTAAAACGTTTTGGGATGTTGTTTTCTTGACAGAAACGAAAGACGTTGAGTGTAAGGATGTTAGGAGTCAATGGATAACCTACAGAAGACAAACGGAAAATTCTCTGGCATAGCTGTTTTTCTTGTTCCGGTGTCAAGGTGGGTTTTCCACCCAACTTTGACTTCTTTAAGGGGCTATCTTTCTCCAAATAACGGCGTAAAGTACGTCTAGGTACACAAAACTTGTTACTTGCCCCTTGAACTGATAACTTACCACTCTTCACACCACTCACTGCTTTGGACATGGCTTCTTCAGTCCATTATCCCCTCTTCTTCACGTTGTCAGACATTGTTTTATATCTGAAACAAAAAAGTTATTATTAAGTAATTCGGTCAGGATAATATCAACTGAACTTGATATGGCCATAGTGCACTTGATATGACTACCTAGGTGGCCATATCAGGAGCAGATCAGCTTTCACGAAATCGTTTGATTATGAACAACTTGTAAAAGATACGCCATCAACGACAACACCAATCTAAAGAGCATTAAAAACTGAGTAGAGTAAAACGGTTTTCATGAAAAAGTATTTGAAAAACATGCGTAAAACAAAGGAGAAATACCAGAGAAAAACAAGAAGAGGTCCCACGAAAAACACAAAAGAGGCAACTGACGACATATTGCTCAACCTGGCTGGATGGTAAATGATCACGTGACACACTAGGAGGCCCCCTCACTGGATGCTGATGCCATCTAGCGGATTTTTTTTAGATAACTCACAATAGGGGGGTGGCCATATCAGGAACATGGCCATAACACGAGCACCCACCTTACTTGTTGTTGTTCATGATCTACCAATAATCTTTCGGGGTCCTTATCTAACTGATCTAATATTTCCTGTAACAAAGACTATCATCGGATTCCAAAGTTCCGAAATGATTCTTAAGGATTTTCCACCTAGATCGAAAAAGGACCTTCCCCTAGGGAAAACTCTAATTGATACCAATTATATTAGGCCACCAGGTACCTCACTAAATATATAAAAATAACGTAACTTTGCTGATCTAGAGAATTCTGGAAAACAGTTGTCCAAGTATCGATCTCTTTATTTTTGAAAAATCCGTATTCCTAATTGTTCAACTCTCTATATTAAGTCTCTTAACTGTTTGTACTCATCTAAAAAAGAATTTATTCTAAAATCCAACTCTATTTGGTAGCAATTCTCTGACAATACTACATCTCTCACACATACCAATGCTATTCCGACATCTGATGTTTGTATGCAATGTGAATCCTGTTAGAATCGAAACCTGATCCTCCCAACATGAGCACTATAATAATTCTCTTCAAAATAAACGCTACAAAACGCAAACAAACTTTATGCTACAAATCAATACACTACAAATCAATGAAAAAATAATTAAACACATTTATAAGATAATAAACAAAATAATTTTTAGCGATACAAAATAACAACAAAATATTACATTCAACTTATTTTATTTTTTGTCGATTTTTCCTTTCAGGTGGTCATCACATTCCTACACGACTCATGCTAACGAAGCTGAGCTTGAACAGTTTTTTTACTCTCTTTTCTGAGAGAAAGATAGCACTTCACATAACTGCACTTATTTCACAACATGCCGACGCAACGTGGCCTTAACAAGTATCAATGACCGGGGTCTTAGAGCGAGCTACCACTTAACTAGTTATGCCTGAGGTCGGATCCATGGTATGAAGGCTGGACCTCTTCCCTTTTTTATTAACCTCCTGTCTTATAAGTCCCATGGTTGACTTTGGATCTGTGGACAGAACCGGGATAGAAATACTAGACACAAATGGTTTTAGTCTCCCTACATTAACTACCAATGAGTGTTAAGGGAGATGAATGCGTACGGTAATCTTAATTAGGCCTTCTACGATTCGGTATGGCCCCGTACATTTCCTTCTAAAAATTCTTAGCCTGGTTCATCCCTAATGGGTTACTCGTTAAATAGACTCAATCCCCGACGTGATACGTAGTTTTTTGTGGTTTCTGGTTGCTTGGACTGTTTTAAGAACGAATCAATGCTGTTATTATGCACCTTCCTTCTTTGTTATTGTTCTTTAGACACTCCTACAGATAACTTGACGCTGTTAAATTGCGTAATAATCATCCTCACTTTTATCACTTCTTACGGTGTTACTTTAATTCTTGAGTGTACTTGGCTTTTATCTGTTGTGACTACAAAAGGTAAATAAACGTTCCAATTAAGTTGATTCATATTGACAAAATATTACAGCATTCTAATGATGGTTTAATGAACTCATTCCATCCTACCAAAACACTGTGGATATCCTGAACTCGTGTTCAACTTATCCAATATATCCTTTAGCCACAGTTTCTGCCGTTTTATCTGGAGGTGGTATCACTACCAGGAAACTTTAAAAATTGTCTAAAAGTGTAAAAATGTACTTATTTCCTTCAAACGTCTTAGGGAGGTGACCGACAATGTCTACTCCAATTCTCTTGAAGGGTTGGGTAACTTCCGTTAATTCCACTCATTCTGGTCAGGTTTTTCATTTTAGATTCAAATTCTGTCATTTATCGCAACTGGCTACGTAGTCGTCCACATCATATCGTCTCGTTGTCCACTAGTATTTTGGCTATTTTAAAGTTAGTTGTTCGCCTCCAAGCATGTGCTGCTTACATTGGATCATAGTCTTAGCTAAGAATATTTTATGCTTTACTTCAAGGTACAACTAACCTTAAACCTTGCTTGGTTTCCCTATACAACTTTCCCTTCACTTTTGACAATCTGAGTCAATCTCTTGACTCGGATTAAAATTGTCACTATTACTTGAAGCTGCTATCGTTATTTTTCTGGACAACACGTCTACATATCCATGTTTAACTCCTTGTCTATTCTTAATAAAGTAGTCATAATCACACAATCATAATATCCACCTTAGCAAATGGCTACTCGGATCCTTGAATTTAAAAAGCCATCTTAATAATACGTGATCCATAAATACTGTGTACTTATGTCCATTCAAATAAGTTATAAAATGTGTTATGCCCCACACTACTCTTAGTAGCTCTCTTTCCTTAACACTTAAGTTGATTTCAGAACTTTTCAACTTTCTTGAAGCGTACAAATTCAAATGTGTTACCCCTTCTATCTTTTGATTCAACAAACAGCCAATACCATTATTTAACACATATGTTCTCAAAATAAGTGACCTGCTTAAATCTGGGTATACTAACACCGGTGATTAAGTAAGTGTCTTCTTCAGTTTAGGCATAGCCTGCTCTGATTCTTCAATCCATTCAAAAGTGTGAACCCTCCTTAAAACTTTGGTTGGAGGCTTATTAGCTCTTGCATATTTTTTTTTTACAAATCTACAATAGAATTTACTAAGACCTATAAATGACTGTAGCTCTTTAACATTCGTAGGTGTAGCAAAGTTTTAGTGGCATCGGTTAGTAAGGGGCCCATCTTGACACCCTTTGTAGATATTATAAATCCTACGTATTCAGTTTCATGGATAACTAAACGGCACCTTTCTAAAGATAAAGACAATTTTGCTTTTTCCAGCATCTTAAACACATTTTACAAACGTAATAAGTGTGATTCAAAATCCTTCGTAAACACTATCATATCATCCAAATAAGTGAGAAATTTTGTTGAGCAATGTTTTTTTAAAACGGCATTCATTAATCGTTGGAACGTAGCTGCACATTTTGCAAATCCATGGTGATTCTCCTCTTTTCTTAATGTTTCTGTAACAGTGTTTACTATTTCATATATGTTCTTTGGTCTAGTTTCTCTACATAAGTGTATAATACGTAGTTGAATCAGAAATTTTTAGTAAATGACTCTCATTAAAAATTAAAGAGAGAAAAAGTCTGTTCGGTTCATCGGACCATTTATTTTTCATGAACTAACTCTGAATGCACTCACTCTAATAACCATGAATGTTTATCATTTATGAATCAGTTCTCTACCTCACCATGTTAAATATATTATTTAGGTTGCGTGTTAAGGTGAAACGGAGACTTATAAATAAATAGGTTATGAAAAAAAAATGAAAGAGGAAACTGAATTTTCTGTGACATTTCAGTTGTTGTGACGGAATCTCGTTAGAATGTTATTTTGCGATAATTGTGTTGAAAAGTATATTTATAGCTGCATATAATATTAACATATTGAAATACTATCAAATAGCATCAGCTATCATCAAAAATATATAAATACATATATATAATTTATACCTACAATCAGCCATTCTATAAAGTACTTAGGTTTTATATAATACTTTGTGAAAGTTATACAAAGCATTTGTGATAGTGAGTGTTCTACTACTAAATCCGTAAAAAAAAATACTTTGAAACAAAGATTAAATTTTAAGATTGAAATGTTAGATTTACTAGAAAAATAAAGAATAATCCGTTATCAGTGAATACATTTGAAATGCTTTTTAAAGATTAAAACAACCCTGGAACTCCAAGAACATTAACATACACACTTACCAGTGATTTATTAGCGACACACTTCTTTTTAGAAAGAAAGCTTTCTTTATTATTTATAAAAAAAAAGTACAACAAATCAATTATGATATAATGTTTTGTAATTGTGTAAAATAAGACTTTATTTTAATTGAACAAAGGATAAGTAAACTTAGTGTATATTAATAATTGCAAATATTTGTAAAGGATTATTTTTGGAGCTTCTATTTATAAATGACTTCTGACCACACAAATAAATACCGCCGAGGCTTACGAGTTTAACGTTTTCCGACTATCGCGTTAAAACATTGAAATGATTGACTAATATATAATTTTAAAAATGTATTGTTTGACTTTTTTATATATAGAGATAGATAGGTACTAATCAAAGCAGTTAATAGATTAAATGAAATTATGTGACATTGTTCTGAATTCAGTTAGTGAAAAGCAGACATAGCTAAGATACACCTTTATTATTTATTTAACCCAAAATAATCACCACAGTGGAACACTATTTGATAATTATTAGGTAATATGTAATTAATATTGTTTAATATTATTTATCATTATATCAAATAGATAAAACAAGCACCCATTATTAACTTTAATTTTTTTTTAATCTGAGGCTTACAATGAAAGTTTTAGTATTTATTTTGATGATATACTTTATTTTCAAAATAGAAACGAGACTACATATTTCTGTCGATAGTGTCGATTCTAGTAACGATTTTAAAGAAATCATTGATTGGATCATTGGAATGATTAAAAGAGATGGACCTAAGCCCTTGGCCATCATCATTTTGATAGAATACCACTTAAGCTCAAATGAATTATATAAAAAACTGAACTATTTCAATACCATAACATTAAATCTAAAAGAGAATTTCACAATGGATTTGCTAGACACATTTTCGGATGAACTGGCCTTCAAAGGAAAAATAACGATACCAAAAGTAATATTTTGGTTCGTGGAGCTTTGTGATGAAAATTTTTGGGATATTCTTGATGAATTTATGGAAACTATCCTTGGTAGTCCAAGAACACCTTTTATAATCACAATTACTTCAGACGATAAGAGTGTGATAAGAACATTTAAAGAAGAATGCTACAGGACTTGGAAGGAATATCATATTTTGAATGTAATACTCATTACTTTAACAAACCATGATGATCACGCTAACCCTTCTGTATTAAGTAATAGAGTGACTGCGTGGATTTTCAACCAGTTTGTAAACAAGGGCTCATTTTTAGAAGTGACCAGAAGTTTGATGATTAAGGAAAATAAAAACATATTTTCAGCCAAACTAAATGATATTAACGGATACGAAATAAAAGTATCTGAAGCTCGACTAGTTTATGGTTTAAAACTGGGACGAGAAAGATCTACATACAACACGATACAAATGTTTGTACGAAAAGTTAACGGAACATTGGTTATTATTAAACAAGAACAAGACAAGAACGACGATAAGGGAGATAATATGATTAGTGAAACTATATCCCCTGATATAATGGGAACTTTATTCATGAAGTATCCCCAGAACATATTCACATCTACCATTTCCTGTGTGTCGTTTTGTATTAAATTTCTTGTCCCAAAAGCCCAACGTATTCCTCAATATATGAATTTAATTCTTCCTTTCACCAATATTGTTTGGTCAGGTATATTCTGCTCTGTACCAATTATTACACTATTCTGGAAGCTATTCAGGCAGGACTCGTCGTTAGAAACTCAAACTCTCTTGGAAACGGTTCGAGTCCTGGTGAGTGGTGGGACACTATTTATAGTAGTTCCCTCAACGCAAAGATTGTTTGTATTTTTTTGTTTAGTATTTAGTTTGGTACTACTAAACGCATATCAGGGAAGAGACGACACCCCATTACTACCCTGATATAGATACGTTGGAGCAGTTGGAGAAATCAGGGCTAGGGATAGCTGTTTATTTACCTGACCATTCCATTGACATAGCGTCTTTGCTTTTAACTACTGATTTTGAAGATAAAATTATTCAGAAACTTTTGGAAAGAAGTTTTTTTGTGCTAGATATAAAATCTGCACTTGACCGAGTTGCTTTTAATAGAACAACCGCATATGGTGATGCATCCTATATTATCGAGCTATATATGCAGCTCAATGATTATTATGAAGAAGGATATCCTCTAATGCATACTGTAGATACCTGTCATTATTTAATGAACGTCGTTTTACAGTTCCCTTTCAAGTCCCCCTATCAAGATGTACTCGATGTTATTATTAGAAGACTATTTGAGACTGGTACCATTCACAAGTGGTTTGATGATGACACATACGAATTAACTCTCTCGGCTCAAAACAGGGCTAAAGTAATCACACTGAAACCGTTAGGACTCAGCCATGTTCAGATGCCCTTTTACATTCTTATCGGTGGTTATACATTTTCCTCCATTTCTCTTGTCTGTGAAATCTTAGCTGACATTCTCGTACGGTACAGAAAAATTAATACAAACTTGGATGTTGTTAACTATTATTTACCTTAGAATCTCATTTGGAAAAAGGATTGAACTACAACCATATTTTAACTGGTGTAAACGTCACATTATAATGTCCCTGCTTAAGGAAGATTAATTATTTACTGTTTAGTAACCCCATTACTATCCAGATTTCGTCGTTCTAATGAGTCTGCGCTATTAATAGCCTTACCTCAAAATAAGACCCAAGTGAATTAAATAACACTTCTTTAAAAAAAACTTTTATCATGATGAAAAAATCACAGGTAGTATATTTGAAGTTCTTATATTTTACCTGATGTAAGTAAATTGGAATCATATAAGATTTACTTTAAAAGCAGAATGATGTATGTTAAATTTTAAAAATTAATATAGATTTATAACCATTTCGATAGCAACTTTGGAAATATGTATTCACTAATTCACACAATAGGGACGTGTTCTGCTTCATTAATGCAATTCTTAACATTAATATTCTTTCATCATATCAAGACCAAATCGATAATTTGATTGTAATCTTATAGAACTCGTATCAATGAAAAGTATTGAAATAATTAAATATGTATCAGTTGAAACTATCATATATTAGTAGAGCTAAACCATCTGAATTTAAACTCATAGGACTCTGTAATATAAATACATTTCTGAATTCTTCTTGGAGGTACCTACAAGATAACTCAATCAATTTAAATAAATTATTTTTAAATATTATAGTAACGGAATTCTAAATTTGTTTCCTGGATAAAATATGATTTGAATGTATGGTTTTATAACTAAGTCAATGACTTTTTGTATTAATCTAGCATAAACATATGGACTGTTTCAAACCAATTTAGCTATAAATGCGTAGTTTTACATTAAGGCAATAAGAAAATGGAGTCTCTAATAGGATAAGACTATTAGTGTTAAAGCAACGAATAACAGAAAGGACCATGATGCAATAGACTTGAGTTTGATTCTGGTGGACCCATTTGGTATGTTCCTCTTCAATATAATATACTGTTATTTGTTTATTTAACTTTTCTATTAATTTTTTAAAATTCATTATAATCCTTCTATTTTATTAATAGATTTTTTTTAGGCTCAAGTCTATGATATGAATAAATCGCTATAAAATAACAATAAGTTCTGGAATCAAAATGGAACCAGCTACCTTTTGGTCGAAACGTCCCTAAAAAAGGAAATAATAGTGACAAAATTTAAAGAGTGCAATGGTTTATTAGGTGGAAACGTTTGTAGCTTATAAAAAACACTAGTCTGGGAGGACTTCTGAATTCACACGCAAGCTAGGGAATTAAGGGGTTCCAAATCCAACAGTGTTTACTTTGAAAGATAGGTAATCTTAAAAAAAAATTGTAATAATTATTTGAATTACTAGATAAAGATTATAGTGGTTGTAGTAAACATTATTTTAGTGTAAAAATATATTACAGTCATCGTGGCCTAAATTATCCCCAAACTTATTATCTTTCGTACATCCTTTGAACACATAGTTTTCATAATTTTTTTATATTAAAACAATTAATTTAACTGCTCTATCGACATTGGAACCTATTCAAGTCAAAAGTGCTGTATTTTAAGATTAAAACAGGACTATAATTACTTGATTAAAATAATTAATTTAACTGCTCTATCAACAGTAGAACCTATCCAAGTCAAAAGTGCTGTATTTTAAGATTAAAACAGGACTATAATTACTTGATTAAAATATTTTTTTCAACTTTGTCACAGACATTGCTATTATATATTGTTATAAAACTGTAAGCAACACCATGGTAATTAAGTTTTGATGTTAGACATTTTCTTAATGGTAAATTGTGTTCATACTAATTTATCATATAAATAATTCACATTTTTCAACACCAGTACTCAAGATAAAATATTACACTTTCAAAAATGTTTAGATTGAATATTTTATCAAATATTAATAATAACAATAATAATAATAATTAATTAAAAAACAGGCTACAAGCTGTAAAAAGAATTATATATAAAAGGTTTCAAACAAATTTGGCTTTAAACGTGTGTCTTTATATTAAGTCTATAAAAATTGGAGTTTATAAATAGAATAAGACAATTGGTGTTAAAGTAAAGAATAACCAAGAAGACAAGGATGCGATGGATTTTAGATTGAATCCTGTGAACCCATTTCGTATGTTTCTCTTCTATATTATATACCTTTATTTGTTCATTAAACTTTTCCTTTACTTTTTATAATTCTTTATAATCGTTCTCTTAAAGAAGAGTGTTTGGATTCAAGTCTTTGATAGGCAATAATTGCAACATGTAGAATTTCAATAAGTTGCAGGGAATGCAGCATTCAAAGGATCAAGGGACTTCAGTTAAGGAATTAATTCACTTTTTACATTAACTTATTTTCATTTAATTATAAAAATCTTCATTATTAATCAATTTATTTAATCACTAATCAAAACAAGACAATTAATATTTACATGTTTGAATAATAATGTCATATCGCTGTCTGAAAGTAATTTGACGCAAAAGTTCTCACCTTTTTTATGATTTTTTAAAGAATTAAAACTTTTTTGATGTTTGTTAAAACTTAAATAATTGTATTATATATGTCATTATATGATATTAACCTGTAATTATATTACCATATTTTTTAATTCAAATTATAAAGCCTATACTATTGTTATATTATATCATATATATAATCCATGTTTTTTCATGCTAAATTGACACATTTGTCAACATTACCAAAAATTGAATTCTACTGTTAATAATATAATAGCATTTAAAAACATTATTTGAAATATATAAATACATTACAGTTATCGTAGCCTAAATTATCCCCAAACATATTATAAATCATATCTTCATTTGACCATATGATTATCATCGATATCTTATATTAAAATATTTCATTTAACTGCTGTATTGACAGAATACCCTATACATTTTAAAAGTCTTATATTTTACGATTAAAACATGACTCTAATCACTTAAATAAAATATTTTTCAATTTTGTTGAAAAAATTTCTGTTGTATCTTGATATAAAATTTTGTGCAACACAATGGCAATTATTTCACATTTTTCAACACCAATATTCAGGATAAATTATTGCATATTCCAAAATGTTAAAATATTTATATTTGTTTAGTAATAATTATAATGATAATATTTAATTAAAAAAGGTGACCCATGCCACAGGCTGGAAACAGTAATAGATGTAAAGTTCATTAAAGATTGTTAAAAATCACATGAAATGTTTTCATGCATTTAAAAAGTGCTGAGTTGTTTAACTATTTTTTGTACTAAACTATTGTAAAACATTATACAATAGTAGTGTTAAAAAATCATATTATCAATTAGTTTATATTATGATATGCGATATGTTATTAACTAATACAATATTAAATACCGAAGTGTTTTATTTATATAAAAAATATACTATTAACTATTCATGTGTACTGAATTTTCAATTCTCATAAATTTATTCATAACGTTACAGAATTTATCTAACTTTTCTTAGAGGAACAATGTTTTATAGAATGTTATTCCTAAAATATATAGCATTTAATATTTTTTATTGATACGATATTAATTTACTATCAATTAGATGTGTTCAAATATACATTTTTAGTAAATTTATGTATGTTATCTGAGTCTTTCATTGTATTTGATAAATATGTTTTTTTAATTAAAATAAAATGTACTACAATCTGTCTAAATTATTACATAACCTATATCAAGGCTTGTAAACCTCTAGGCCCAAATCATTGATATTATTTAAAAAAAACTATTTCACGTGCCCATAAGAATATATGCAGCCAAATAGTATTGGAGTAGTTCCTAATTATTAAAAATTATATTTCTGTAACCCCCCCCCCCCCCTTCCTGCTGGTCTAATTTGTAAGAATAGCTTGTAGGGAAGGGCAGGGTCGGTTGCAAAATAGCTTTGGTTTTAAGGTTTATTTGTAAAACTACAAGTTACTACAAAAATGTGATGTTTAAAATATGTTTTAAAAAAGATATAAAGACTTTAACATGAAAACTTCTGAGAGAATTGGCTTGGTAAGGCCTAGCTGATGACTCAACTCTCAACCCCTCTAGATATTAAAACCTGGTACCTTGGGCAAGACGGTTGCCCTCTAGCATTAGTACCCGATGGCCTGATATTCAAATCCACATATCCCAGCTAAAGGACAGAATGAACCCTCTGAATATTTTGTCAGCCTCGATATCTTTAAAACAAAACTATTTTTACTTCAAATCGGCCCAATCACCGAAACAACAAAGACAAGGCGTTTTGAGTTGTTAGGTGTTTTGTCCTCATGTTTACTAACTCATCATTACAATTAAACTAGACCAGTCCTTTCTCTTGCTTCTTTAAACACTTGTATTCTAGTTTTTAAACAAACATCCCTATTTGGGCAGAACTATTACAATTATTC
This sequence comes from Timema genevievae, assembly GCA_902155825.1. Taxonomy (NCBI): domain Eukaryota; kingdom Metazoa; phylum Arthropoda; class Insecta; order Phasmatodea; family Timematidae; genus Timema; species Timema genevievae. The sequence continues at coordinate 44,946 of CABFWO010004076.1, forward strand.
TGAAGCTTTTGAAAATATTATAACACATTTTAAAATATCTTGACTCCCTACCAACAAATTTAAAAATTCATTTTCATCCTCTACATGTTTAAATAATTACTCTGGAATCTCATAACACTTCTCCTGTCATAGTTTCAACCAAGCTGAGAAATATCATCAAATAAAAGTCTACTGTTGAACCACCAGAAACTACTTTGCTGTCTCGTTCCTTCTATTAACCCAGAATTGTCAGGATAAGAAAAATTAAAATTTTCTCTCCCAATTACATTCTTTATTCTTGGTAAATACATAGTGTTCCACTGATTCTATAAGATTATAATCTGAAACATTCGAAATCTTTCTAGTATGGATTAAAATTTTTATTTATATAATAGATGAGATGTACACAATCTATATATATATATAAAGGTGACTTCATAGTCTTTTGGTACAGCATTCATCCATCCATCCATCCAGAATTTATTATTTTAAGAACATTAATTTTTTTAAAGAGTACAAACCTTTTACACATGCTAATATTATCTCGAGATATAAGTAGATTGATAACACATTTTTCTACATTACTATCTAATAGCATGTAATGGTGTTGGCAAATGACTAAATTTGGACCTTTACACTCCAAAAAATAACTCCGATCAAAAGATCTCAAATATCTCTTATCTTTACTGATGAAAATAGTTCATCAAGCTCAAATTCTCCATTGGTTTCTGATAATAAAAAGATACTATAATAGTATAGATATTAGATTATTCAAAAATCAATTCTCTCTCTAACAAAGATATATTAACGATTAAATGCAAATTATCTCCTAGTAAAATGTTAATGAAAAAATTCGTTCTGTAATAATCATGTAAGTGTTTTAGTTTTACACGCTGTACCATAGAGAGTGTGGGTTGCATGTTCTCGCTGATTACTGTTAGCATATATGAAAATAACTCTGATTCAATGAGCATACTACTCAACTGACTTTTATTAGCTGATTTCATAAGCATATCGGAAATTATAACTCTAAGTGAATATTTGTTAATCCTTCCGACACCATAAATAATAATCAATTTAAATATACTTGTTAAGTAAAGATATGTGTCCATCCCAAATTCCTTGCTCGAATTATACTGTACATATAACTTTTAATAATGCTCGGTATTGTCTCGCGCTTATCTAGAAATAAATTTACTGTTATTCACTATTTTTTCCGGTGATCCCTTCTTAAGTACTTGTTGTTGTTCTTGTTCTACCAATAATCCATCTGGGTCCTGATGTATCTGAGCTAATCTTTCCTGTAACAAAGTTAAATCTTCGGAATCTAAGGTTCCGAAATGATTCTTAAGGATCTTTCCACCTAGATCGAGCGAGGACCAGTTTCTACGGGGAACTTTAGTTGATATAAAATGCATTAGGCCACCTATCTCCTTACCAAATTTATTAATAAACTTCTCTTTACTGAGCTTGAGAATTCCGGAAGATAACTGTCCAAGTATCGTTATCTTTATCCTAGAAAAATAACCCGATTCCTAATTTCTAAATAATTTTTATTGAGTCTCTTAACTGTTCGTACTCATCCAAAAGAGGTTTAATGCTAAAATCCAACACTATTTGGTAGCTATTCTTTGACAATACTAAATCTCTCACATATAGAGATTCGAATCTGACATCTGATGTTTGTATGCAAGTTGAATCCTGTGTGGATCCGGTGAGGCCTCTTGTTTATCTACTGATAGCACTTTACCTGTTCCTCTGACGAGTTTACACACTCACTATAGTATTAACACCTTACAACCATTACTTTTAACTAGTTCCCAATTCTAGATACATATTTTGTTTCGACGGACCTATTTAATCTAAATCGTGACAGGAGGGCTCCTACAAGCAATTTTCTTGACCAAGACAAATAGCCTAAGTTGTAAATTATTTAAATAAATTTTTATAAATAACTATTTCTAGAAAAAATTATAGCTTTCTGACAATATAAGACCATTTTTAGAATTATTTAAGAATGTATGGATTATTTTTTAACATAATACCTCTTAGCTCGCCAAGTAAAAAGTAAATTCATTGCTATGGGGAATCCTATCTTTACCTGCATTAACATCACAGATAGGTATGTGGTATCGAATTATCGATAACAGTAAATATCGGTATCGAAATTTTAAACTGAAAAAACGTTTTTATCTAGTAATAATAATTTAATTTAAGGTAGGAATAGTAGACTGGTCACCCCATCAGCTGGTCAGGTATCAAGAAGTATTGATAGACAAAGAGGAAAGAACAGCTATGAAGTCTGATGATCTAAAATAAATTGAATGCTGGAGTAGTTTTTTGGGTCATGGAAAAATGAGTGAGAATTGAAAGAGTGTCATTTGTTATTTCTCCTCAGTCTATCCTAGTTACAATAAAACCTAGCATGAGTGAAGATAACAAAAAGGTAAATTCTTTCAATACTGATCCGATACCAGAGTGCTATTAATGATATCAGTAAAAAATATCGAAAAAAAATTATCAAGTTAAAAAAATACTAGTATCGAAAGGAAAGTATTAATACTTTTCTACATCCCTAAAGTTAGGTTAAGAATCACCCCAGCCCCACTTTATCATTATAACCATCATCACATCATCTCATTGTGGGTATCAGTGTGTACAATAGCTCCACGACTTATTTGGTGCTGACTGACAGCTCACAGCTGACTTCTGACACTCAACATTTAGGTATATACCTAAATTTTGACTGTCAGAAGTTACAGCTGTTAAACACATGTTTTTTGTAGATCATATGGTTCAACGTAGGGATTAATAATTTGGTCTGGTAACGTTTAAAAGCCGTCAGCTGTCAGCTGTGAACTGTCACTCAGCACCAAATAAGTCATGCATAGGGTTTAGACAATCTCCAATGGTGTGCTTTGCGCCCCTAGAATGGCTAATAGTCTACGCATAAGACGACCAAACTAGGATGCCAAAGTCCCTTCCGGTCAAATGTGGCATACGACATAAAAAAAAACTAAATAAACATGAATGGAGATAAAGAGTCAATAGAAGTTCCTAATATTTAATATATTTGAAATATTAAATGATATTTAAGATAGAAAACCATTGAAAAGACCATTTTTGACAATTTTAGAATGACTTCACAGATAACCATTGTACACAAATGTTAATTCTGTCATAATAGGGACATACCGTAGTTATTGACAAGAATCTTTGTCACTTGGTCCCCTATTGACACCGTGGAAAATGTCTAGGAATCATTCAAATACGAATGCAACGCTCACATTTCTGGCATTTCTTTTCCCTTTTAACCATACACCTCACGCAAGCCGGGAACTGAGTTATGCTTTCTATGATGAACGTTCTTAATAAAATTTTCCGTAGTAATGATCCTTTTTTCTAATGTATTTCTCATGTAATTGAATAAAATGTTGGTTTATGTCTCTATTCAAAGATTGAAGAGAAAGAAAGTCTTTTTGGTGCCCCGTACCATTTATTTTTCATGAACTACCTGTAAATGCACTCACTCTAATAACTATGAATATTTATCATTAATGAATTGGTTTTATACCTCAACATGTTAAATATATTATTCAGAATGCGTGGTAAGGTTGAAATGGAAACTTTCATATAAATAGGTAGTGAAAAAAAATGAACGAGTAAATAGAATTGTCTCTTACATTTCAGTCGATAGGAAGGAGTCCTGTTAGAATGTTATTTTGCGATAATTGTGTTTAAAAATATATTTATAACTGTGTAAATTATAAATATATTTAAATTTCATGAATTAGTATCAGCTATCATCAAAAAGATATATATATATATAATGTATTCCTACAATGAGCTTCTAAATAATACTTTGTGAAAAAAGTTATTTAAAACTTTGTGATAGTGAGTGTTCTGCTGATAAATAAGTAAAAAAAAATTAAACTAAGAATAAATTTTAAGATTGAAATGTTGGATTTACTAGAAAATTTGAAAATAAATCCGGGTCAATGAATACATTCGAAATACATTTTAAGGATAAAAACAACCTTGGAACTCCAAGAACATAAACATACACCTTTCCGTGTCAGATATTTGTGACACTTTTATTTTAGAAAGAAAGATTTATATATTATAAAAATGTACAAACAAAACAAGTATGGTATTATGTTTTGTAATTATGTGAAATAAGACTATTTTAACTGGACAAAGGAGAATTAAACTGGTATTATTGTTCTCAACATTTGCAAAAGAAAATATTTGAAATCATTTATTTATAATTATTTTTGACCAAACAAAGAAATACCCCCGAGCCTGACAAGTTAAATGTATTCCGACTATCTCGTTAAAACATTCAAATAATTAATTTAATTTTAGTTTAAAAAATGTATTGTTTGACTTTTTGTATATAGAAATAAATATTAATCAAAGCAGTGGAAAGACGAAATGAAATGATTTGACACTGTTGTGAATTTAATAATAGAAATCAGGCCATAGTTAATCTACACCTTTATTATTTATTAAACTAAATATAATAACTATAACGACACAGTACGGGTTAGTTAATATGTTCAAATGCAATTAAATTGGTATAATGTTACTATTTGTTATTTTATCTAATGGATCAAACAAACCCTCATTATTAGTTTATAGCTATGTAGTTATAATTTGAGGTTTACAATGAAAGTGTTAATACTTATTTTAATAATTTACTTTGTTTGCAAAATAGAAATGAAACTAAATATTTCTGTTGATCATAAAGATTCTAGTAACGATTTTAAAGAAATAATTGATTGGATAATTATAATGATTCGAAGAGATGGGCCTCAGCCCTTGGCCATCATCGTTTTGCAAGAATACCACCAACTATCAAATGAACTATATGGAAAACTGAACTATTTCAATAAGATAACATTGAATCATAAAGAAAACTTTACAATTTACTTGGAGGAAACTTTCCCAGAAGAACTGGTCCTAAAAGGAAAAATCACGATACCAAAAGTTATATTTTGGTTCGTGGAGCTTTGTGATGAGAATTTTTGGGATATTATGGATGAATTTATGGAAACTATACTTGGTAGTCCGAGAACACCTTTTATAATCACAATTACTTCAGACGATAAGAATGTGATAAGCACATTTAAAGAAGAATGCCACAGGACTTGGGAAGAATATCATATTTTGAACGTAGTACTAATTACTTTAACAAACTATGATGAACACGATAACCCTTCTGCATTAAGTAGTAGAGTGACTGCATGGATTTTCAACCAGTTTGTAGACAAGAGTTCATTTTTGGAGGTGACCAGAAGTTTGATGATTAAGGAAAATCAAAACATATTTTCAGGCAAATTAAATGATATTAACGGATACGAAATAAAAGTATCTGAAATTCGACAAGTTTATGGTTTAAAACTGGGACGGGAAAGAAGTACATACAACATAATACAAATGTTTGTACGAAAAGTTAACGGAACAATGGTTATTATTAAACAAGAACAAGACATGGACGACGATAAGGGTGGTAATTTGGTTGGTGAAATTATATCCCCTGATATAATGGGAAGTGTATTCATGAAGTATCCCAAGAACATATTCACATCTACCATTTCCTGTGTGTCGTTTTGTATTAAATTCCTTGTTCCAAAAGCCCAACGTATTCCTCAATATATGAATTTAATTCTACCTTTCACCAATATTGTTTGGTCAGGTATATTACTGCTCTGTACCAATTATTACATTGTTCTGGAAGCTATTCAGGAAGGACTCGTCGTTAGAAACTCAAATGCTCTTGGAGACGGTTCGAATCCTGGTGAGTGGTGGGACATTCTTTATAGTAGTTCCCTCATCTCAAAGATTGTTTGTATTTTTTTGTTTAGTATTTAGTTTGGTACTACTAAACGCATATCAGGGAAGCTTGACCAGTTATATTGACGACACCCCATTACTACCCTGATATAGATACGTTGGAGCAGTTGGAGAAATCTGGGCTACGGGTAGCTATTTATTTACCTGACCGTTCCATTGACTATGGGTCTTTGCTTTCAACTTCTGACAATGAGGATAAAGTTGCTGAGAAACTTTTGGAAAAGATTTTTTTTGTAAAAGATATAAAATCTACACTTGACCAAGTTGCATTTAATAGAAACACCGCGTTAGCTGATGGATCCTATTTTATCGATCTATATATGAACCTCAATGATTATTATGAAGAGGGATATCCTCTAATGCATATAATAGATACCTGTCCTCTCTTAATTAACGCTGTCTTACAATTCCCTTTCAAGTCCCCTTATCAAGATGTAATCGATGTTTTAATTAGAAGATTATTTGAGACTGGCACCCCTCTTAAGTGGTTTGATGATGATATATATGAACTAACTCTCTCTGCTCAAAACAGGGCTAAAGTAAACACACTGAAACCGTTAGGACTCAGCCACGTTCAGTTGCCCTTTTACATTCTTTTCGGAGGTTTAACACTCTGCTCCATTTCTCTGGTCTGTGAAATCTTAGCTGACATTCTCGTACGATACAGAAAAATAAATACACACTGATTTTGTAGTTGTTATTTACCTTAGAATCTTACGTGAGAAAGGGATTGAAATACATTCAAATTTTAAGTGGTGTCATATATATATAAACACACACACACACACACACAAATTACAATTAGGTGTTCTGTCTAACGACAAGCCCACTCCTTTTGTCAGTGAACTTAGACCACCAATGTGCCATGTCCTCTACCTCCTCCTTCAGCTCCTAGAATTTTCTTTTTTTCATTCAAGTCGTCTAGTGATTGAATACTTCTTATTACTATGCTCTTCTTTCCTTCAACCTTTCCTATGAAGTTGTGAAAAAAAAAGTTCCTGCTAAGGATGTGTCCAATAAACTTTCTTTGGCAAAATGTATCATATCCATAATGGTTCTCTTATCACTTACTCTTCATTTGTATGCTTATAAGTCCACCTAATCTTTTTATATCTTCTATTTATTTATTTAAAATTAAATGTTTCCATTTGAAAATGGATAATATATATATATATTGTGCACCATTATAAAAAACAGAATCATGATATTCTTGGTTATAATGTCAGTTTATTATTGTATTTTGATATTTTTACAATTGATACTAAATTCTATATCCAGTGTAGTAGGTCAGTCGGATTTTGTTTTTGAATGTCACATTATAATGTCCCTGCTTGGCGAAGTTTGATCACCAAACCCATTAATATCCATATATCGACCGGAGCAGTCGGCGATAATAACACCAGTACCTCAAAATATGAATCAAGTGGGTTATTAAAGTTTCTTTTTTAGGGGTTGGGAGGGCGGGGGAAGGAATCGGATAAGGTTGACCTTAATAGAAAAATGATAGATGTTGAATCTTAAACATTAATACCGAGGTAAATTATTATGAAGATGGATATCCACTTATTTACACAATAGGGACATGTAACAATGAAAAGTGTTGAAATGATTGAATATGTATAAAATAAAGCTCTAATATTTTATAAGAGCTCCTGAATTTGAACTCTTGAGAATCAATGATGTACATACTGTTCTGCATTCTTCTAGGAAGTCCAAGAAAAGTCGGTCATATTAAATTATATAATTTGTAACGATAGACTATATAATAACGAAATTTTTAAAATGATTTCAGGTACAAAATATGCTCTGCATGTATGATTTTATAACTAATCAAATCAATGACTCTTTTATTAAAACTATAAATATATCAAATGTTAAATAAATTTGGTTTTAAAAGTGTGTATTTATATCAAGTCTCTAAAAAATGGAGTTTATAAATAGAATAAGACTGTTGGTGTTAAAACAAAACGAATAACCAAGAAAACAAGGCTTTGATGGACTTTATATTGATTACTGTGGATCCATTTGATATGTTTCTCTTCTCTATGATAAACCTTTATTTGTTCATTAACTCTTTCCTTTATTTCTTATAATTCATTATAATCATTCTCATGAAGTTGAGTGTTTGGATTCAAATCAATGATGGGCAATAATTGCTATAAAATAACAATTACGTCTGGAACCCAATATGGAACTGGCCATCTTTTCCTCGAAAAGATCACTAAAAATATGAGGAAATAATAGCACCAAAATTAAAAGAATTTTTTTTGCCATTTGTTCGAAACGTTTGAAGCTGATAAAATAAATGGTACGGAACCTCTTACGGAAACTCTTGATCTACTGTTGGAGATATTTATGCAAAACTTGTAATATATGTGAAACTAAATAGTAAACACTAGCAAACCCAGCATAAATGGCTGTATACTTATACAAATCCTTTTTTGATTCCCAGTTTTAAATTGTATATTTTTATTTTTAAAGAATTAATGTGCTCATTTCTACGTTTGGAACAATAAAAAAGATTAATATTGGGTCCACAAGGGTCAACACTTCGGTTTAATATCCCGATCTCCCTTCAACATTTTATTAGGTGTTGCACAACTTCAGGTTAGCGCATTGATATTAAATTCCTCATTTAAAATTGTTGAACAGTAAAAAATTTAAATATTACCTATTAAGTCTAATATGGAAATAGATTATTGCTGAAAAAACATTTATCCTAAAAGGTTTAAGTAAAATTAACTTAAACTTTTTGAAAGACTTATATTTAATTACTTTATGGTATTGAAGAATTATTGCGTTAAAACTTAAGTAGTATATATTTAAAACTAAAGCGTTCAAAATTGTATTAATATATTTGTCACTATCTTAGAAACTGTTGTTTTTATTAAAAAAAAATCGTATAAAAGTTGTTTATTTAGGATAGTACTAAGATTTTACAACCATAATTTACCTAGTACCTAAATAATTGCGGAGATATGGATAATTACGCTTCTGTAAGGTACCCTAAAAGTAATTTTCATGAGAAAATGAAAATTGCCAGTTGATTTATAATCTTAATCAAAATTATTAGAACCAATTTTGAGAAAATTGACTCTTTCTCTTTTTGCTCTTCAGGAAACTACCCTTAATTTTAAGGATGGATATCCAATTCCAAAATACCTCTGGGCAAACCTATGAAAACCCTAGATACCAAGTTTAAGCCCGATCGGTAAAATAGGTTAGGCTCTAGTCGGAGGTACAGACAGTCAGACGGAAATTAAAAATCAATTTTTTGGAGTCAGGGAGTTATTAAACATCAAGATTCATCAACATCTCGAATTCTATTTTTATGACGATCACAATACTTTCTTTACCTGTAAGAAAGCGAGAAAGTAAAAATATTCCATTAGGCCACATGACTCAACACACGTAACAGAGATTTAAGAGTTTCCACACTAAACAGTGTTTACTATGATACATATTTTGCCATAAAAATACTTCGATTGTAAAAATTTATTGAATTATTAGCTAAAGATTATTATAGTATTTATAAACATTGTTTGAAATATAAAAATAAATTACAGTAATCGTGGCCTAAATTATCCCGAAACATACTATATATCGTACCTTCATTTGACCACATGAATTTTTTCGATTCCTTATGATAAAATATTTAATTTAACAGCTCTATTAATAGAATACCCTTTACGTGTCAAAAGTACTATATTTAAAGATTAAAACTGACTCTAATCACTTAATTAAAATATTTTGCAATTTTGTTGCAAACATTGCAGTTGTATATTGATATAAAATTTTGTGCAACACCATGGAAATTTATTCACATTTTTGAATACCAATATTCATGATAAGATATGCATAATCCAAAATTTTAAAATCGAGTTAATTATAATATAATAATAGTTTATTAAAGTAAGATGACCCATGCCATAGGCTGCAAACAGTAATAGATGTTAAGTTCATTAAAGATTATTAAATACCACAAGAAATAATTTCATGTGTTTAAATAAGTGCTGAATAGTTTGACTATTTGTTTTTACTATACTATTATACAACAATTTACAATAGTAGTATTAAAAATCATTTTAGCAATTAGATTATTTTAAGATATGTATTATGTTATTAACTAATACAATACTAAATATCTACTTGTCTTATTTATATATATATATAATAGACTATGTACCCTATATATTATATAAATTTTTCAATTCTAATATATTTATTCATAATGTTACAGTTTTATATACCTTTTCTTAGAAGAATAATGTTTTATAGAATTTGATTATTAAAATATATAAGCATCAATTTTTTTATCCTAAATTAATAAAGTATCAATTAGATGTGTTCATATATACAGTTTTAATTAATTACTATATGTTATTTTAGTCTTTCTTTGTATTCGATAAATAATTTGTTTTGTAATTAAATTAAAATTTACTACAATCTGTATAAATTACTATATAACATATATCGACTTGTAAACCTTTTTGCCCAATTTGTTTATAGTATTCAGAAAATTTATTTCACGTGCCCATAGGAATTTTAAGCAACCAAATAGTATTGAAGTATTTACTAATAATTATAAATAATATTATTGTGTTCACCCCCCTTCCCTCTGGCCTTATTTGAAAGAATAGCTTGTAGGGAAGGGCAGGGTTGGTTGCAAAATAGATGTGTGGATTTGTAATTTATAGAAGGCCTAATATTTTAGGATTTATTAATAGAGTTACTACAAAAAATTTATTTTAAAAATATGTTAAAAAAGATATAAATACTTTAATGTGAAAGCTCGTGAAAGAACTGGCTTCTTGAGGCCTAACTGATGACTCAACTAACCCCTCTAGATCTAGATATTCAAACCCGGTACCTAGGGCAAGACGGTTGCCCTCCAGCACAAGTACCCGATGGCCTGATATACAAATCCACATATCCCCGATAAAGGGCAGAATGAACCCTCTGAATAGTTGGTCTGCCTCGATAGATCTAAAACATAAATATGTATACTTCAAATTGGCCGAATCATCGAGACAATGAGGACAAATTATTTTGAGTTGTCAGCGGTTTTGTCCTCATATTTACTAACTCGTTACAACAATTAAACCAGACTAGTTCTTCCTCTTGGTTCTTTCAATAATTTTATGTTAGTTTTTATACACACATCCCGATCTAGGTTAGGGCTATTACAATTATTCTGGGGGTTGTCAAAATATTATAACAACATTTTATAATATCTTGTCTCCCTACCAACAAATCTAAAAATTCATTTTCACCCTCTGCATGTTTAAATAATTACTCTGGAATATCATAACATGTTTCCTGTCATAGTTTCAACCAAGCTGAGAAATATCATCAAATAAAAGTCTACTGTTGAACCACCAGAAATTACATAGCTGTTTCGTTACTTCTGTTAATACCCAGAATCAACAAAGTAAGAAAAATTAAAATTTTCTCTCCCAATTACATTCTTTATCTAGGGTAGCCACATAGTGTTCCATTGATTCTTTACCTTCACCGTGCCTTGACGAATGGCAAGAAATTAGAAAAAAATATCCTATAAGATTATAATCTGAAACATTCAAAATACTTCTTGAATAGATTTTAGTTATATAATATTTTAGTTATATAATAGATGAGATGTACACTGTCTCTACATATAAAGGTGACTTCAAAGTCTTTTGGTACAACATCCAGCCACCCATCCATCCAGACATTTATATTTTAAGAACATGAATTTTTTAAAAGCGTACCCATCTCTTACAGATGTTAGTATTATCTTGAGATATAAGTAGATTGATAACACATTTTCTACATTACTATCTAATAGCATTTAATGGTTTTTGCAAATGACTAAATTTTGACCTTTACACTCCAAAATATAACTCCGATCTAACGATCAAAAACACCTAATATCATCAAAGTGGAACAAAGTAAGGTAAGCTACTTTTCAAGATGGACGAAGAATGCATTGTTGCCATCCCTTTAGATCATGAAGGTACAAACTAACTTACAGTAGGGCCAAATGAGGAGAGTAAAAACATTGCTGGGCCAAAGACTTTTATTAATTAATTTGTCTTCATAAATTTTTTTTAATATGATAAACACACATTATAAGCTTATATAAATAAGTTTATATATTTAAAGAATGTGTGCATTTCAACCATAAATCTAAAAGTTGTTTGGTAAATGTTTAAGTTCGTTCATAAGATGTATATGCTGGGGTGTGAGGTGAGTGAAAATGTGAGGAGGTGATAATTAAGAGAGAAGACAGATGATCAGATGATTTATATGATGGGGTGTGAGAGGAGTGAAACTGCGAGGAGGTGATACAAAAGAGAAGACAGATGATCAGATGATTTATATGATGGGGTGTGAGAGGAGTGAAACTGCGAGGAGGTGATACAAAAGAGAAGACAGATGATCAGATGATTTATATGATGGGGTGTGAGAGGAGTGAAACTGCGAGGAGGTGATACAAGAGAGAAGACAGATGATCAAGATTATTTATATGATGGGGTGTGAGAGGAGTGAAATTGCGAGGAGGTGATACCTAAGAGATAGGACTCATCACCAGGGACCAGATTTGTACGACCTAAATATTCTTAAAAAAATACCTAAAAATATTATCAAAAACTCGTAATAAGTGCATACGACTTAATCAAACACGCACTTTACAATTAATGTAAAATGCAATGAAAAGCGCTTTTCAATCAAACTCTTATATTCTGATAAATATGTGGTATGGTTGAGCTATTTGAGTCATTTTAACTTTAATTTAAGTTTTCACCTATAATATGTTTATCAAAAAAATATTTAACATGTATTCATATCTTCTGAACAATACCTAGTAATAGTTGTTGCTTTTAAATCTAAAGAGAAAATAATTTTAAAAATTCATTATAAAGTGGAAATAAAAATTAGTAAAAACGTGGAGCTATTTATATCAGTTTATTACATTTACTCTTATATTTTACCACCAGTTTAGACATTGAATAAAATTTTATTAAATGTATATACTACTAGATGAAAACCAAATGTTTCTACGCATTTTCGACACTTAAACTGTTTTTTCCCAAAGACCCTGATATATACTTCATGAAACCACGATTTGCATGTTTGACAACGAACCTAGGCTCCTTTTTCAAGAAAAGTTATTTTACAAAAACTACGTGGTAAAATTTATTCCTCTTCTTCTTCTTATGCTGATATATGACCGACAGGATAGTCTTCATCTTAATGAATGGGTGTGACCAACTAAACTTAAATACATATTTAATGTTTTTTAAGGCCTCAGAATCTCAAGGTCCTACCAGTATTAGCCTATTTTAAACAGTGAAGTTATTCTCTATTTTATTTACTCTCTTCACCCCCCCCCAATATCTATATGTTAAACTTTGTGGGGGCCTAAAAACTATCATGATGATTGATATAAATACTTGTGTGGGTTCGTAATTGACGTTAGACTTAGCTTTATGAAGGTTTATCAATACTACTATAACTATTACAAATGTAATGTTAAAAGTGAAGTTTGAATGAAAGAACTAAAAGAATATTAGGAATCGTTTGACAAAACGAGGTGTTATGAGGCTTAACTAATGGTCTGTCTGACTGCTAAGTTATCCCTGCACGGTCGTCAAACAGGGTTCCTTTGGCTCGAGTGGCAGCCCCCAAACTTGTACTAGATGAACCCGATCACTTAGCTTACGTGGCCCTATGACACTTAATGTGACCCCTAGGTTACGGAGTTCAGTAGTCGGCCAAGAGGGGCTCATTACCACTCATTTTAACCGGCCTGGTTTCTAGCTAAGGAATGCTGACACCACATTTTGGGTCAGCTCCTCTAGTTTATTTGTTTAGTGAATCATCACAACACCCTCGTAAAGTTCGTTTTGTCATTCGCAACTCATAACATACAATGTTTACACAAACACGCCTACCGATTGGGGCCGTGTGATTACATTACTAACATTTTCCTGTGATGTTAAACGGCAGGCTCTTTGTTTTGTCTTCATTTGTTTGTTTATGTGTGAGGCTTTTACCAGTGTTGATAATACTTGAGAAAAAGTGGTGGTAGATGTTTGTTGTCTGGTTAATGGTCTTGCACTGTCACGTGGATTTTCTGATTCTGCTATAGGCCTATCTGCAATAAAGGTGTGTGGAGGAAGGAACTTTTCTTCAGGCACTTTACCGCAAATGTAAGGGAATATCCCCATACATTCGAAACCTTTGACCACATTTTCAGCATTTACTCCTTTGATCCAAGCAGCTACTATCAGTCTAAATAAGGTTAATTTGATGATTGAGCTTTTTGGGTTGTTGTGATTGAATTAATTGATTTCTTGATGATAATAAGCCTTTAGTGGTTTAAATAATGACCTATCAATAGTCTGCATAACATTCTAAGATGGAAGACAAAATAGCTCTATTTAATTATGCAAAATAATCTCAAGACACTGAAGGAGGTATGTGTTTAATTGCTATCTAATGAAAATATATTTTTATTGACTGCTATGATTCTAAAAAGTAAATATATTCATAGCTACGCAAAATGAAAGTATGAAACTATTTAGGTGAAGCAAGCCTCAGAAAGAGATCTGAGATGGAAGATTTTCCATTAAAGAATATTCCCACACTAATTTTATAGCTGTAAAATATTACGCTTTCTAAACTAGAATTATTAATATGGATCTATGGTAAACTTTGAAATTTAAACTTCAAAGCAATTCATCCATTACTAAAATTGTTTTCAAATGACTTAAAACTATCCAAAAACAGTGACACTAGTTCTCTTCTCAAACTAGACGTATTGACCACAGAGCACTGTGTTCGAATTTGTTACTCAAGGACTGTATGCTTTTTATCATATATTTTATGCTTTAATATTATTCCCAAGTGTTTACTGATACATATTATATATCCTCATCCTCTCGGTCAATATTTTGAAAAAAATTCTGAAAATTTTCAACATTTATTGTCAATATTAATTTGAATATTATTTTACATTATGATTATCATAAAAAAGATAGTTAAAATCATTTTGATATTGGCTCAAATATTTTCTATCAACGTTTACTTTATCGCCCCCCTCCCCCCCC
>CABFWO010004076.1:59961-72198 GCA_902155825.1 Timema genevievae
CCCCCACTTGCATTCTATCATAATTTTCGGCCACTTGAAGCGGTTGATGCGCTACTCTCGCAATATACTAGACTGCCAAAGACGGCGAGATTGGGGTTGGGGTTCGATCTCGGTCTCAGTTGGGTGCAGTGAGGTTTTTATTTTTCTTAAATCGTTTTCTTCTAAATTTAAACTTCCTTATCCTTAACATAAAAGTGTTCAATTAGTGCATAAAGATATGCCATGAACAAGTAGTAGGACGCAGTGCTAAAAAAAATATTATTTAACTTTCTCAAAATAAAATTAATGTTATTTTTGCAACTCAAAACACAAATGACGTAATAACACTAGAAAAGTTTTTCTAATAAATTTTTCTATGACAAAATAATATATTTTTTTTTGCAGTAGGGACTTAATATAGTATTTAGGGATTAGAAAGGTTATATTTATATGAAGTGTACCCGAATTTGCTTGGAGTAAGAGTGTAAAACCTTTTTTGGTTAAACCGCACCTCGGTGTTATAAGCTCGGTCGGCTGTACTATCTCTCCATCATTAGTATTTCAGTGTACTGCAAGAGTAGCACCTTAGACCATGTGGCCACTGAAGAGTTTTTTTCCTGCTATATGTATTTCATGTCATGAATTTATGGGTCACTACATTTAAATATATTATTTATACTGCGTGATGAGATTTAAACGAGACCTTATAAATCAATATTTTATAAAATTAATCTTACTGAGCTATATCTCTTTTATACTTCAGTTAATTGAAAGTCGTCTGAAATAATTGTCTTGCAATAAATGTGTCTATATATTAACAAATATATAAAATTCATATAAATAACAGTAAGATTACGTATTAAAGCAGATACAAAATATGAATTAATGTTGAATTATTGATAAAAATTTTCGTTGTGAGAATAAATTTGATTGTATGTATAGCAATTTTGGTTGAAATTTTCTTTTGCTTATACACTACGTAATAAAAATTAAATCACATTTTCAAGTTGGAAATGTTTTTAAGTGAAAAAAATCATTTAACTATTTCCTTTTCTGTGGATTCATTAAATTCGTCGATCAATATTAATATATTATATTTAAGTGACAACATGTTTGGACTTGCTCGCATATGAAACAGGGGAAAATCCCCTTGAGATGATTTGATTTGAACTGAGGTAAATAATTTAAACTAAAATAAGGCTATCATTGAATTTTAAAATATTGTTTTAGTTACATAGTACCAGTGAGTATGTCTAAATAATACATCATTTGTGAAGCTATACGATAGCATTAGCTTTAAAACCGTCAACTTTGTGTTTTCTTGGTGTAGTTTATAAAGAATTTTCTTGTCCTAAATAAGAAACATTTATTTTGTTGCTTTTTAATATGCACAAGTTGTGGTGGGAAGATAATTTTACACATTTAATCATTTCCAAAATATACTCCTAGCAAGTGTCTAGCTATTTATGATTATTAAAAAGTGGCATAATGATGATGATGATGCATATGAAATACTTCTGTCAGCTCGTAATAAGGCCAAGCCAAACACACTTAAGCCGTTAGGACTCACCCCTGTCCATAAATCCTTCTGCATTCTTCTCGGAGGTTTAACCTTCGGTTCCATTTCACTGATATGTGAGATATTAGCTGACAAGTTCAAACAATACAGAAACGTAAATCCAATTATTGCATATGTATTTAACTTTTATTCTCATATAAAGTATAAATCGTAAAATCTCCAAAATTTTAAGTGCTGCTTTGTTTTTATCTATATTATGTTGAATTCAATATGTACATATAAAATGAATTATACTTTTATCTTGTGAATAATTATAAATAAATAAACTGAATGATGAAATAATCAGGCTTAAAATCAGACTATCTTTGTATTTGTATTATATATTTTAATATTATATTTTATATTTTTAATATTGTTACGAAAGTCTAGTTCCAAGGGAATATTCGCTATTCAATTTGTATAGTTTTCCACTTCCCCTTTGTTTCTTCTTATCAAGAATTACTAGATACCATGAAAGGAAGCGTAAATAAAACCGTTAACAAGAGCGTGCATGACCTTCAACTCTGTGATACAGTCGGTTCAAAATCATAAACTAACACGAGCACTATTACACGTGTATCATTTCTGACTAAACCGTCCCTGTGGTATAAAGGTCAGTGTACCTGGCTAGAAGGCTAGGGATCCACGGTTAGGTTCTCGGCTGATACCCTGGGTATCTTTCCTTTAAGGGGTATAAGCCCAACGGTCACTAGGGTGTGGTAAATTAGCCTTAAGTTAGATTAAGAATCACCCCGGCCCCACAATATCATAATAGCACTCATTACATCATCTTACTGTGGGTATTGGTGTGTAGACTATCTCCTATGGTGTACTCTGTGCCACATGAGTGGATAATAGTCTACACATAAGACGGACGAATGAGGATGTTAAAGTCCCTGCTGGTAGAATGTGGCACACGACAAAAAAAAATCTGACTAAACAGGAATGGATAGAAAGAGTTAATAGAGGTTCCTAATATTTAATATTAATGAGATATAATATGATATTTGGATAGTAAAATCGTTGGAAAGGTCATTTTTGACAATTTTGGAATGACTTCACAGATAACCACTGTGCAAAAATCTTCTTTCTATCATAATATAGACATACTGTAGTTATTAACAAGAAACTTTGTCGCTTTGTCCCCCATCGTCACCGCGGAAAATGTCGAGTAATCATTCAAATACGAATGCGCTGCACACCTTTCTGGCAAATCGTAGGTATTTTCTTCTCCCTTTTACTCCCATACCTCATGTAGACGAGAACTCAGCTAGGCCTGCTATGATGAACGCTCTTAATAAAATGTTCCATAGGGATGCTCCTATTTTCTAATTTATTCCTTATGTAATGGAATATAAAATGTGGGGATCTTTTAGTAAATGTCTCTATTGAAATATTAAAGAGTAAGAAAGTCTTTTCTGTGCACCGTACCATTTATTTATCATGTACTAACTGTAAATGCAATCACTATAATATCTATGAAGGTATACCATTTATGAATCGATTTTCTTCTTCAACATGTTTAATATATTATTTATATAGCATGTCAAAGTTGAGATAAAAATTTACAAATAAATAGGTCGTGAAACAAAACAATAGAATAAACGGAATGGTCTGTGACATTTCAGTCGATGTGAAGCAGTCTAGTTAGTGTGTCATTTTGCGATAATTTTGTAGAAAAATATATTTATAACTGTAAATAATATTAACATATTGAAATTCCATGAAATAGTATAAGCTATCATAAAAATACTCTTATACGTTCCGAAACTGCACCATTCTATAAAATACTTAGGTTTTGAATAGTTTTTTGTGAAAAAAAAATTATTTTTGCAATATTTGTAAAAGTTACTATTTCACTGATAAATCTTTTTAAAAAAATGAAATTAAGTTAAACATTTAAATAGGAAGTGTTGATTTTTTTTTAATACAGCAAAATATTTTAGAGATCGGTGAATAAATTTTTAATACGTTTTAAGGATGAAAACAACCTTGGAACTCCAAGAACGTGGACATAAACTTTTGCGTGTCATTTATTGAAGACACATTTAGTTTTAAAATGAAAACTTTCATTATTATTTATAAAAAAAGTACAAACAAATCGAATATAGTATTATCATTTGAAATTATCTAAAATAAGTATTTTAACTGAACAAACAGAAGTTAACTTACTAGACTAATAATTTCAAATATTTGTATTGCAAACATTTTTTAAAGCCTTTATCTATAATTAACTTCTGACAACAAAAATAAATACCACTGACCCTGAGAATTTTAACGTTTTCAGACTATCGCGTTAAAACAGTCAAATGATAAACTTAAATTTAGTTCAAAAAATTATTATTTGATACTTTATAGATACAGTTAAGTTTTAATCGAAGCTTTAGAAAGATTAAATGAAATTATGTGACACTGCTATTAATTTAGTTAATGAAAAGCAACACATAGCCATGCTACATCTAATTATAAATTTAACTAATAATAACAAGTATAGCAGAATACTACTGGATAATTAATAGGTAAAAATACAATTAAATTTGATTGATATTATAATTTATTATTTTATCAAATCTGTCAAATAATAAACCATTTTTAATTATGTTGTAACAAATTTAGGATAAAAATGAAAGTGTTAGTAATTCTTTTAACGATTTACTTTGTTTGCAATATAGAATCTAAATTAAATATTTCTATTGATAAAACCAATTCTAGTAAAAATTTTAAAGAAATTATTGATTGGATCATTGGAATGATTCGAAGAGATGGGCCTAATTCCTTGGCCATCATCGTTTTGCAAGAATACCACCCACTCTCAAATGAATTATATAGAAAACTGAACTACTTCAATACGATAACATTAAATCTAAAAGAAAATTTCACAATGGACTTGGAAGAAACTTTTCCGGAAGAACTGGCCTTAAAAGGGAAAATAACGATACCAAAAGTAATATTTTGGTTCGTGGAAGTTTGTGATGAGAATTTTTGGGATATTCTGGATGAATTTATGGAAACTATACTTGGTAGTCCGAGAACACCTTTTATAATCACAATTACTTCAAACGATAAGAATGTGATAAGTACATTTAAAGAAGAATGCTACAGGACTTGGAAGGAATATCATATTTTGAACGTAATACTCATTACTTTAATACACCATGATGATCACGCTAACCCTTCTGTATTAATTAGTAGAGTGACTGCATGGATTTTCAACCAATTTGTAAACAAGGGCTCATTTTTGGAAGTGACCAGAAGTTTGATGATTAAGGAAAATCAAAACATATTTTCAGGCAAATTAAATGATATTAACGGATACGAGATAAAAGTATCTGAAGCTCGACAAGTTTATGGTTTAAAACTGGGACGGGAAAGAGTTACATACAACACGATAGAAATGTTTGTAAGAAAAGTTAACGGTACAATGGTTATTATTAAACAAGGACAAGTCATGGACGACTATAAAGGAGGTAATTTGGTTAGTGAAACTATAACCCCGGATATAATGGGAACTGTATTCATGAAGTATCCCAAGAACATATTCAAATCCACCATTTCCTGTGTGTCTTTTTGTATAAAATTCATTGTTCCAAAAGCCCAACGTATTCCGCAATATATGAATTTAATTCTACCTTTCACCAATATTGTTTGGTCAGGTATATTCTGCTCCGTACCAATTATTACATTGTTCTGGAAGCTATTCAGGCAGGACTCGTCGTTAGAAACTCAAACGCTCTTGGAGACAGTTCGAATCCTGGTGAGTGGTGGGACATTCTTTATAGTTGTTTCCCCAACTCAAAGATTGTTTGTATTTTTTTGTTTAGTATTTAGTTTGGTAATACTAAACGCATATCAGGGAAGCTTGACCAGTTATTTGACGACACCCCATTACTACCCTGATATAGATACGTTGGAGCAGTTGGAGAAATCAGGGCTTGGGATAGCTGTTTATTTACCTGACCGTGATATTGACTTTGTGTCTTTACTTTCAACTTCTGACATTGAAGATAAAATTATTCAGAAACTTTTGGAAAGGATGTTTTTTGTACCAGATATAAAATCTGCACTTGACCAAGTTGCCTTTAATAGAACAACCGCGTATGCTGATGGATCCTATATTATTGATCTATATATGAACCTCAATGATTATTATGAAGAAGGATATTCTCTAATGCATATAATAGATACCTGTCATATTTTAATGAACGCCGTCTTACAGTTCCCTTTCAAGTCCCCCTATCAAGATGTACTCGATGTTCTAACGAGAAGATTATTTGAGACTGGTATCCCTAATAAGTTGTTTGATGATGACAGATACGAACTAACCCTTTCGGCTCGAAACCGGGCTAAAGTAAACACACTGAAACCTCTAGGAATCAGCCATGTTCAGATGCCCTTCTACATTCTTCTTGGAGGTCTAACACTTTGCTCCATTTCTCTGGTCTGTGAAATCTTAGCTGACATTCTCTTTCGATACAGAAAAATAAATACACACTGATGTTAGTTATATTTACCTTATAATCTCACGTGAAAAAGGAACTGAAATACAACCAAATTTTATATGTTTTCATATATTATTATTATTATTATTATTATTATTATTATTGTGTTCTGCTTTAAGACAAGTACATTCTTTTTGTCAGTGAACTTAAACCACCATTTAGCTCTGTCCTCTGCCTTCTCTTTAGGCTCTTTGTATTTTCTTCTTTCCTTAGAGTCATATAGTATTTAAATACTTCTTATTACTAAGCTCTTCTTTCCCTCAAACTTTCCTATGACGTTGTGCAAAAATCCGTTCCTGATATGAATGTGTCTGATCCAGTTTCTTTTGAAAAAAGTAACTTATCCAGATTAGTTCTCTTCTCTTCTACTCAAGTCCACCTAATCTTTTCATATATTTTATTTATTTATTTTAAATTAAATGTGTTCATTTTAAAATGGATAGTACAAATATGTTTGCACCATTATAAAAACTTAAGAGTGATATTCTTGGTTAAAATGTCAGTTTATCGTTGTATTTTGATATTTTTGCAATTGATACTAAAGTTTATATCCAAAGAAGTACGTCAGTCAGAGTTTGTCTTTTTATGTCACACTATAATGTCCTTGATTGGTCGAAGTTTGATCACCTACTTGACGAACCTCATTAATAATCATATATCGACCGGAGAAGTCGGCGCTATTAATACCAGTACCTCAAAATAAGAATTAAGTGGATTCATTAAAGTTTATTTATCTCATGATGATAAAATTACAGGTAAACTATTTTAAAACGCTTGTATTGAACTTGGTGAAAAAAAAAGGAATCAGATAAGGTTGACCTTAATATAAAAATGATGGATGTTGAATCTTAAAATTAATACCGATGTATATGCAGTTGATTAACCATTATGAAGATGGATATCCACTTATTTACACAATAGGGAATTATCCTTTTTAATTAATGCGTCTCTAAATATTATTTATGAATCTTGTAACAATGAAAAGTGTTTAAATGATTAAATATGTATAGAATAACGCTCTCATGTTTAATAAGAACTTCTGACTTTAAACTCTTGAGAATCAGTGATGTACATACTTTTATGATTCTTCTCGTAGGTCCAATAAAAGTGACTCAATCTAAATTAGATAATGACTGTGATTAAAACTATAAAATTAGGAAATGTTTCAAATAAATTTAGTTTAATATGTTTTTTATATTAAGTCTATAAAAAATTGTATCTTTAAATAGGATAAGAGTATTGATGTTAAAGCAATGAATAACCAAGAAGACAAGGATGTGATAGACCTCAGACTGATTCTTATGGACCCTATTTGTTATGTTTCGTTTCTATATGATATACCTTTATTTATTTATTTAGATTTTCCCTTGATTTTTAAATAATTATAATCTTTTATTTAAAGTAGGGTGTTTGGATTCAAATCTATAATTGGCAGTCATTGCTATAAAATAACAATTATGTCTTGAACCCAAAACGGATCCGGCTACCTTTTCATCAAAAAGATCACTATAAATATGAGGATAAAATAGAACCATAGTTTAAAGAATATTTTAGACTATTTGGTGTAAACCTTTGTAGCTTATAAAAAAATATTCCATGAGAACTTATGATTTAAAACACATACCAAAGAATTAAGAGGTTCCAAATCAAACAGTGTTTACAATGATACATATTTAGTCAAAAAAATACATTATTGTAATAATTTATTGAATTACTAACTAAACAGTATCATAATATTAATAAACATTATTTGAAATATTAAAATACATTACAGTCATGGTGGCCTAAATTTTCCCCAAACATATTATATTTCGCATCTTCATTTGACCACATGAGTTTCATCGATTTCTTATATTAAAATATTTCATTTAACTGTTCAATTGAAGAATACAATATACAGGTCTAAAGTCCTATATTTTAAGATTAGAATATGACTCTAATCACTTAACTAAAACATTTTGTAATTATGTTGCAAACATCTCTGTTGTATCTTGATATAAAATGTTGTGTAGCACCATGGCAATTAATTAACATTTTTCAACACCAATATTCAAGATAAAATATTTCATATTCAAAAATGTTAAAATTGAGATATTAATATAATAATAATAATATTTGTATTAGTTAATCAAAGAAAGGTGACCCATGCCATAGGATGGAAACAGTAATAGATGCAAGTATTGTTAAATATCACAAAAAATAATTTCACTGTTTAAAAAAGTGCACAATAGTTTGACTATTTTTTGCTATACTACTGTACAACACTATACAATAGTAGTATTAAAATTCATATTAGCAGTTAATAACATGCCACACATACTAATAACCTAATACACAATTAAATACTGATTTGTTATATATATATATATATATATATATAACAGACTATTTACTCTACATGTGTCATGAATTTTTCAATTCTCATGTATTTATTCATAATATTACAGTATTTATCTACCTTTTCTTAGAAGAACAATATTTTATAGAAATGTATTCTTAAAATATTTATCCATTATTTTTTATTGATACGATATTAATATATTATCAATTAGATGTGTTCATATATACAGTTTTAATTAATTCATAGATGTTATTTTAGTTTTTTTTGTATTGAGATAAATAATATGTGTGTAATTAAATAAAAATGTAATACAACCTGTCTAAATTATTAAATAACCTATATTAGGCTTGCAAATCTTAATGCCCAATTCGTTGATATTATCCAGAAACATTATTTCACATGCCCATAGGAATTTAAAGCAACCGAATAGTATTGGATTAGTTCCTAATAATAATAAATTATATTACTGTCGTCCTCACATTGCTGAGCTAATTTGTAAGAATAGCTTGTAGGGAAGGGCAGGGTCGGTTAACAAATAGATGTGAGGGTTTGTAATTTATAGAAGGATTTGGATATTAGGGTTTATTAATAGCACTATGAGTTACTACAAATATTTTATATTAAAATGATTTTTAGAAAAGATATAAATACTTTTACGTGAAAATTCCTGAGAAAATTGGCTTGGTAAGGCCTAACTGATGGATCAATTAACCCCTCTAGATATTCGAACCCGGTACCTTGGGCACGACGGTTGCCCTTTTGCACAAGTACCCGAAGACCTGATATTCAAATCCACGTATCACCAAAAAATGTCAGAATGAGCCCTCTGAATAGTTTGTTACCCTCGATAGTTCTAAAACTGATCTGTTAATACTTAAAATCGGCCCAATCACCGAGACAATGAGGACAAGTGGTTTTTAATTGTCAGTGGTTTTGTCCTTATGTGTACTAACTCCTCATAACAATTAAACTAGACCAGTTTTTTCTCTTGCTTCATTAAATACTTGGTGACCTGGTGGACTTGGGATAAGGTTTCAGACTTATGTGCTGGGGTCCGGGTTTCAATTCTCGGTCCCGGCATAGATGTATCCTTCACCTCTGACAAGACGTGTATTAATCACAACTTGTGAATGTGAATAATGTCAGGTCTCCACCGTGGTTCGGATTCCACGTTAAACTGTAGGTCCTCCATTTCATCTCACACTCACCCTACCATTACACACTAACGTAAGTGCGTATAACCCGTACGGGTAGTAAGACGCGGTGCTATAATAATAATCACATCCCGATCTAGGGCAGGGCTATTACAATTATTCAGTGGTTTTCAAATTATTATAACATATTTTATAATATTCTTGACTCTCCACCAAAAATTTAAAAAATTCATTTTGACATGCTACATGTTTAAATAATTACTCTGGAATTTCATAATAGATCTCCTGTCATAGTTTCTACTAAGCTTAGATATGTCATCAAATTTACCTTAGGTGAACTCGCTGCATCAGCTTTTTTTCCCCTGCGATGTTTGTTTACTTTTTTGAAACATAAAATTATGTGACAATAACACAACACAAAATAACCGTACTAGGGATTACAAACAAGTAGCTTATTAAAATAACTTTCTTCAATTTTTGCCTTGGTTTGATTAATTAATTTATCAAATTCTACTGTAGAACCACAAGAAATCGAATAGCTATCCAGTTCCTTCTGTAAATAGCCGAATAGTCTAATTAATAAAAATTAAAATTCCCTCTCCCAAATACATTTTTATCTTAGGTAACCACATAGTTTTCCATTAATTCCTTACCTTCACCGTGCTTTGATGAATGGAGAGAAATTGGAAAAAATATTCTATAAGATCTTAATCTGAAACATTCCAAATCTTTCCTGTATTGATTAAAATTTTAGTTATATATGAGATGAGATGTAAACTCTCTCTACATATAAAAGTAACTTCATAGTCCTTGGGTACAACATCCATCCATCCATACATTATTATTTTAAGTACATGAATTTTTAAAATGCGTCACACATTTTACACATTCTAGTATTATCTCGAGACATAAGTAGATTTATAACATATTTTTCTACATTATTATCTAATAGCATTAAAGAATATTGGAAAATGACTAAATTTTATCCTTTTCAATCAACAAAATAATGCCGATCTAACGATATAAAATGCCTGTTTTCTTTACTGATTAAAACCCTTACTAAGCTCAAACTCCACATAAGTTCCTGATTAATAAAAAGCTACTGGAATGATATAAATTTTGGATTACTTAAAAATTATTTCTCTCGTTAACAAAGATATATTAATCATTAACTGCAAATTATCTCCCATTAAAATGGAAATGAAAACCTTCATTCTGTAATAATCATGTTAGTGTTTTGGTTTTACACGATGTAACATTGAGATTGTGGGTTGAACGTTCTCGCTTAAGACGGTTAATATATTGAAAAATAGTACGGGTTTATTTTTATATTATAGATAATTACCATCCTTAGTTCTAAAAAGTTTCCTTCTGGCCGCTCCCTTAGGAATTCCTTTATATAAAGTAAAAGTTATTTCAACTGCATTCTCCTCTACTCCAGGGGATCCCCAACCGAGATTGAATTCCATCCTCTTGGGACTCGTACGGTGAAGAAACCCCTACAACTATCAGTACTCCTCATACACACTTAAAATATTATGACGTCACTAATTATTTCTTAACCCCCTCCACGTAGCATCATTTTACATCACTCGGCCATACCATAGGATAATTACTTGTTTTTTAATCGCTCTAATTCTGTAATTATTATTATGAAACTTTCACCTAATAATTGTTCTGAAATAGGAACGTCTACTAACATAATTCATAATCTAAGCTAATAATGTATATTTTCCTTGGCTACATATTTATCATTCGTTCCATTAATGTAAATTAAAAGCATTTAATTTACAACATGTGTTAAAGAATAAACTCAATTAATACTAAATCGTCCAAGTGTCCTAAATACTTATTACAAACAATTGTTCGAAAATTAATTTTACAAAATTATACGCGAAAGAAAGAATTAATAATATGCTATTCTAGGAGCATCAACCTTCAATTAATAAAGACGTAAGATATTAATAACATTATAAAGGTTCTCTCTTCTGCGAGGATGATTAATTTAAATGTTTCGTGACATTACAATAATTGTAAGTATTACGTTTTCAGAATGAGTCACTGACGTGGCACTGCCGTCCAAAACAAACACTTCGTTTTATCACTTCCTTCAGACAAAAGGATTGTCAAATTTTCTGATATTTCCAATTTGAACCATTTTCACCATAGGCCATTTTAACTGAGTAGTTAATGAGTAAATATCTTGAATAAAGTTGTTCAAACAATGTGTATTGTTTTAAATACACGATTGATGTAACTGATTTCTTAATTTTTATATGGTGTGATGTATTTAGTTTCTCATTTTTCATACCACTTTATACATTGAAAAATATGGTGCAAACCTCTGAACTACACTAGGTATGTACCTATCGTGTCAGCTTCACCATAGTGGATCGAAGTGTTTTTTAAATTCTGTGTTTACAGATCCGGTATCTTAAAAAAAACTTTAAATCTGGGCCGTTTTTCCATATAACTTTGACTTTATTTTTAAAACTACATTATGAATTTCCTTTTTAACATTACTACACATATTTTTGCTCTTGATTTAATTGAAATTCAACTACCCCTAGTTCCATTTGGTCCGCCCCGGGTAATATTACGCCCCCGGTACCATCCCCCGCTGGGCCCTCCACAGTGCCCGGGATTTCACTCCCGAGTCCGCCAAGCGCCCAGCAGAGGTGGGCATCCCCATATCCACCACCTGGG
>CABFWO010004077.1:11740-53192 GCA_902155825.1 Timema genevievae
TCGTCCTAAACAATAACACACCTCCTCCTCTCCTCTATCTCGTCTACCTCACACTAGTCACGATTAAATTTAATTAATACATTTGATTACAGTACAGTTACATTTAAATAACGAAAATAAAAAAGGTATTAATCATTTTTAGATTAAATATTTTTGGGTTATGGAACGAATCATCTGAGTTTCCATTATTTCTTATGGGGAAAATTCGCTTTGATATACGAGTGCTTTGTATTACGAGCACGTTTACGAAACGAATTATGCTCGCAATCCAAGGTTTTACTGTATTTATGAGCCATTATCTCCACCAAGTAAAGGAAGAAAAGACAGAAATAGCTTTATCTCAAGTGCAGATAAGCTTCTTGAGTTCCAACTTGCAATGTTCAAACCACTCTGGATGCTAATCGTTTAAATGTTGCATTTTATTATTTTTTTGTAGGTACCTTACACATTTAACAAAAATTTACTCTAATTATATATTTTTTAATTATCGAACACATTTTACAAGAATTGCTGATATATGAAAATACTTTTAGTTATTAAAACCCGCTTCATTGGCCGCATGGTTTAAGGCGTCCCTCTCGCAATAAATTAGACTGCCAAGGCGGTAAGATCGGGCCTTGATTCCGGTCAGGTGTACTGAGCGTGGTTTATCCTAAATAATTTTCCACTCTCTCGCTCACATATTAGAATAATTTAGTAGGTCTATACAGGTGCATAACCCGTACGGGTAGTAGATGCGGTGCTAAAAAAAACTACTCATAAAAATGGTAAATTCCATCAATAGTGTTATTACTACATTAACTAGTGTAGCCTTTTAACTAAAGAGTTGGCTCAGTTACAGCGAGATCGACTGGTGGGATCAACCTGACACGGGAAACGGGACATGGTTATAGTCCAGTCCAGCAGGGATATACATTGATCATAGATGTTGAACGTTCAATGTTTTCCTCATAGACGATTTTCAACCATCAATGTTTTGTAGCGATGTCCGAGACAGCGATATGTTTGTGTGTTTTTTATTATTAGTTTTTAATACAATTTTTTGAATTGATACATGAGTTTCATATTAATTTATTACTAATACACTTCAGTTACAGTTTCAATTGGTTTGGAAAATATTACCGATGTTTTTGGTTCAATAACATTGATATTTTCAGACGATGTTCTTTTTTTCATCTATGTTACTTTATTAATAAGGATATCGATTTTTTCCCTCAATGTTCATCCAAATTATAGTCCTATTTGAGTGCACTAGAATGGCTTTATATTTGTTATTTTTAAGAGAAATGTGACCCCATTCATGTACATAAGCATCTGTGGACATGTGTCAAGCTGATTTAATATGGTTTTCTGGTGCTGGGGGGGTTGGGTTTCGAATATCAGTTGGGTGTATGTGGGTGTTTTTTCTAAATGGTTTCCCCTCTTCTTCCACGCAAATGCGGGAAAATTTCAAGAATAATTATACCTTACTCTTACATAATCCTGAGCTGTAGTAAAACGAAGTGGCTTTTGAATTTATTATAAATAAAAACAGTATTGTGATTAAATGATTATTTTCGGCTTCGAGATTATACTGAATCTATGTTTTATGTGATTCCAAACCCAAAAAAGTGGATTTTACAATTCTGTCTGTCTGTCTGTCTGTCTATCCACCCTAAGAGACAGAGCTGAAATGGTTTGATGGATTTTATTCAATTTTTTTATTTTGTCTCTATCCCCCAAATTAAGGATGGTTTACAGATTACTAATTTTAAAAAAATTGAAATATTTCAAAAATGGGATCTAACGATAGTGTTTAAAAAGGATATCGGAATTGTTTGAAACGACAAATAACACCGCAATCTTTTAAAAGTAGCACACATGATTTGGTTTAAAATGAGAATCAGAGTAGTTTTTTGCGTGATAAGTAATTAAATTTACTTGTTTTTCTTAAAAAGTAAGTATTTAAAGATAGGGCTTAGTTTGCTGAGAAATTTAATTTTTTTTAAATTAAATTATCTTACTGATTTTTTTAAATTGGTATATTTTACACTATATATAATAACGTATGTTGATTTTTCTAAAATAAATAAATTTAAAGCTCGTTTACTTGCGACCAATTTTGAACATTTTTCTAAAATGGCCTTAAATATTTAGTTTAAAATAGCTATAATGGAATTGAATAAACACACAACATGTGTATATTGGAATTGTTTTACATAATATATAAGATATATATATATTTTTTAATATAAATAATTCTAGGTTCGTTCATTCAGCACATTTACAATAGCATATACTTTTGTATGTTATTAGGTTTAAATTGTCAACATAACTACTGTATGTAATGTTTTATTGTTTTTAAGGATCATAAAATATTGAATTTTAATATAAATAGTTGGCCAAATATATTAAAATATATTGTGTAGCTTATACTAGAGTATGTCCAATATTAATACTGTATGAATAAAAATTGTACTAAGGTTTGAAGGACAAAATAATAATAAAATAAGATTTTTTTGAAAGAAATTAAACAAAACGCTTGGTTCTTCACTAAAGCTTAAAATAAGATAAACATATGTTTTAATAATTTTCAAAGGAATTCGGTGTTTAGCTTTTATTTATTTATATTTTATCTAAAGAAAAAAATTCTTTCAATTAATTTATTTTGTGTTAGTGAGCTTATCTAAACTTAATTTAACTAAAATAAACATCATAGGCCAAACCTAAATACACTTTGATTGACTTCAACCAAATAGATTAATACTCTGGTAGTCCTAAATTTTGGATACCTGATCAGAAGGCCATTTATTGGCATTCCTTTCCCCCTTGATTGAGTTAGCCACAAAAAAAAAAGTGCCCCATCAAGCTTAGCAAACAATTACTATTTCAATGTTCGACGACTATTCAGAGATTCAATCAATATTGAGGAACTAAACAATTACATTTTAGAATTATTTTTTTTCCAGTCACTGTGGCTTTTCCAACTACAAACTTCTTGGCTAGTTTAGTCACACTCTTACAACTACCAAGACATTTTAAAACTTCCTTTTTTTCCATAGGCGTGTCTATAGAATGTACAAGGTAGGTTCCCTTTTGTTACTTCGAATATTGTGTTCAATGAGGCAGACACACACACACAAATGTAAGAAATAATTAATTAGTGTGAGAAGGATACATGTAATTCTTATTACAATTAAAAAATAGCTCTAAATAACTTTTAGAGGCTTTTAATTTGATCACTCCTAATAAAATATAAAGATATGGAATTTAAAAAAATCCTGTAGTGGACTACTCTAAATAGCTTCCATAGATAATAGCTAAATGAAAATATATTTTTATGAAGATACACAGGGTCAATGGCGGTGGAACCGAGGAGTAAGGGGGGCACTGCCCCTAGGACGAATTAGCCCCTTGGAAAGAATTTACGCCCTCATAGATACATTTCAAATCCCCCAACAATATCGAATATTAAGCTAAAAGATTGCCTGAGATAAAACTCCAAATTATTTCTAGCTGCATTAAATTTTCAAAAATAGTCTGGAGAAGACCACTCTAAATAGCTTCTATAGTCGTGTAGCTGTAAGAAAAAAATCCGTTGAAGAGCACTCTAAATAGCTTATAGGGCCAAATAAATAAAAAAAATCCTAGGCGAGGGCCACCCCAAATAAGTTTTAGATTGTTGTCATTTTGAGGAATTTTCTTGCGGTAAGCACTACCAATAGTTTTTGAAAGCCTTTGATTTTTAAAAATTGGCCAGTAGAATATCACTTCAAACTAAAAAAAAAAAATCCAGAAGAGGGCCATTTTAAATAGCTTCCAAGCGGATCCAATTTTTAAAATATTGCCGAGCGAAGACCACTTCAAATAAATTTTAAAGGCATCTCATTTTCGAGAAAAATTCAGAGGAAGGGCAATCTAAATAACTTCAAGAAACAACCAAATTTAAAAACATTTCTGGGGGAAGACCCCTTCAAATAGATTTTAGAAAATCTAAATTAAAAAAAAAACTCTGAGTGAGGACTTTTTAAATTAGCTTCTAGACTCCAGAGGCATAAACATTTTAAAAATTTCTGGAAGGAGAAATACTTAAAATAGCTTCTAGGGGAATCAAATTTTTTAAAAAAAATCTGAGAGAGGATTACTCTAAACAGCTTTTAAAAGAGTATAATTTCCGAAAATTTAGGTTAGGACCACTCCAAATTAGTAACAGCGAAAGCGGGGATTGGGGTGTAGGGGAGGTTATTGTCTCTTCTGGAATAAATTAGATTTCACACCTTCTGATATTCTCGAAATTGAAGCTGAAAAATTGCATCAAATTAAAAATAGCTTCTAAGGGTTTTCAATTATGTTTTTAAATGTGCCAGGTAGAGGACCACTCTAAATAGTTTCAAGAGGTATCGAATTTGAAAAATGGTCTGGGATGGGTGCAAATATATTATAGATGCAAATAATTTTTTTTAAAATCAGGCAATAATAACTCCAAATAGCTTATAAAAGTATCCAATTTAAAAAAAATGTTAAGGTGAGTATAATTCCAAATAGAATCTAAATATATAGAATTTTTTTTTAAATGCTGGAAAAGACCACTTTAAAATTTTCTAGAGGCATCTAGTTATCGATAAAAAAAAATAAGGTCAACATCACTCTAAATTGTTTCAAGGGGCACCCAAATTTCAAATATTTCTAGGGGAGGTCAACTTTAAATAGATATTAAAGGAATCCTATTTTTTTAAATTCAATATGAGAACTACTCAAAATAGCTTCTAAAGGAATCTAATTTTCAAAAATTTGCTTAAGGAGGACCACTCCAAATAACTTATAGAAGCATTCAAATCTCAAAAAATTTCGGGAGAAGACTACTAATAAAAACAATTCCATATTCAAAAATTGTGAGGAGGATTACTCCAAATAGCTTTTAGGGACATCCAATTTTCAAATATTTATCGGAGAAGGGTGGGAAGTCAAGTCCCCCAAAAAATGTTTTTTTTGCTTTCCCCCGTCAACTCCCTACACAAATATAATATACACGAGTATATTCTCAAGATATATTCAAATTTATACTTAAATATATTTGTGGGTTCCAACCTAGTCGGGGTCGACGAATTTTTCTTGAGCGATAAAAATCCGTGGCACAACTTCCTTCAGAGGGGAAATAAAGCCGTTGGTTCTATGTCGGTTCTGGCTTGTAAAGGAACCATGAAAGGTATGTGAAAGTACCTTTCCTGGAAAAATCGCCCAGAGAAATTATCGTGCGTTGATATAATCAATTGGTTCAGAAAGTGCGCGTTATATACCTCAAATTATAAAGAATAAACGTAGGTATTGATTTACAAAAATAAATTAAGCAAGAAATAATGTATTAAGTAATTACAGCTACTCTAATAGTCATGTGATCTACGACGCCAGGCTGGAAATATATAGGATTTTTGATAATAAAGCCGTTATGATGGGGTGGGGGGGGAGGGGTGTTGGAGGTCCAAACCCCTTTTTTAGCTAGGTTGACACGGTCAGAGTACGCTCGGACCGAGCGCATTCGGACGGAGTCTACTTGGACCTAGTTTATAAGTGTGTTTCCTTGTTAGGAGTGTACTAGGACCAATTTTAACATAGGTATCATCTGTGGATGATCCCGTAGAAGTTGTTTAGTTGATTTTTGCCACTTCTTGTTTAAAGATACTTCTTATGTTGTTAAATCTTTCTCAATATTTCACCTGGCCCTATACCTGGCATTTAAAGATGTTTAACTATCCTGAGGTGTGCCGAATATCTTGCATCCTTATTTATATACTCTTGAAACCTTACATTCCATAAGACTTCCTAAGTCTCGTAGAACTTAACAAATTTAATTGTTTCTAATTCACTTTCCGCCATATTTGAAACGCTAGTCGGTCCGAGTTTACTCTGATCGGATGACGCCGTCAGAGTGATGTCGGATTGGGTGTATACACGATACGAGTGAATGCGCGCGCAGCTCCCGGGCGAGCTCGGGTCCGAGCGTACTCTGACCGTGTCAACCTAGCTAGAGGGTATTATTAATAATTGTATTTTTGATATTCCTCCTCAATACTTAGGCTAGTAGCTTATTTAAGTTTTATAAAATTAGTAGAACTTAAAACCACAATTCTATTTTAAAATTACTTCAAGACGGATTTGATGCTATAATTATTTTTTTTTAGATAAATGAACGGTCGTACAATACACAACTTGTGGCCAAAACACTACCACCTCAGTAGTCTAGAATTTTGTACTAACAATTGGTAGCTGACAGTATTTTCACATAAAGAATACTAGACATGACGTCTTAAAATATCAACACATGACATATTCTAGTACCGGTATCTAAAAAAAATCATCTGCTCTAAACTTATTTTGTTTCAAAGTAGACCAAGCTCGATGGCGGGAGGCAAGAAGGGTGACTCACTTTGATGGTCCAAAGGACCTGGCATTGACGTCGTGTAATAAAGGCAGAGTCGTAAATTACCCCGCCTCCCTCAAGCTGCTCCTATTCTAACCCCCTTTCAAACTATATTCGTAGCTAAATTTCCTTCCTTTTCAAACCCTTCCCTGTAGCCTTTATGCTATGGAGTTGTATCGATTTCACCCCTCCTACCTTGCATCGTAACGTCAAAGTCCGTCTACAACGAGGTAAGGTCAAGTAAATGGCTTGCTACGTTTGACAATTATTTTACTTTTTTTTGTATGCTCTAGCGACAATATTGACTATTAAATGTACATAAACTAACAACTTAAAGAAAATGACCCAATATTCATGTATTGAGAAAATAGAGAAGCAGCATTTTGGAAACTTTAGTATCCTTTAGTAAAACGCATCGATAATATATGTATATATATTTAAATATATATATATATATTTAAATTAAGGTGAAAGTTGATCGGGGTTGAACCATGGCTTCCCGATTCAGAGCCATGCACACTATTTGCGAAGCCACCCGTAAGAGTATCTGTGATGACGATATATATTTTCAAGGAAATGTTATTTAATTAATAATATTTGAACGGTGTAACTAATATTTTTATTATTGAGATTTAATGAAGCTTCAACATGAGGGTTGTTAAGGGAGCTACAGTTAAAAAACACTTTTATTTAGTTAGAATCTTGATTGGGGACATCTAGAAAAGCCGGCCAGTGTACCAAGAATTTAAAATTATTATTATTATGTTGGTATTTCAGCCTAAGCGTCAATAGTTCAGACCTGGAAAAAAAATCATCTAAAGTGCAATATGGAGATATAGTTTCCGTCAGGAATAACTCTAGGAAAAACAATGACTGATCCAAGAGGTAGAGGTCGAAGTCAAGGTCGAGGGTGTTTATTTAAACTAGTGTTTATTCTACTCTTTCTCTCCAGGTTAATGCTGTTGCATTTCCTTACAATTCCCCGTACGTATCTTGTACAGTCTAGTTTTAAGTTACTGACAGCTCAAACGGCTATTAAAGTGTTTCGAAAAAAAAAAAACCAAATTATAACAAAAAATATATCTCAAAGATGTAGTCCAACAATGTAATAAAAAGAGCGTGGCTTTTAATCCTGGCTGTGTGTAATGGTTTACAACTCTTCCTCCACGCAAACGTGGGTAAGTTTCCTCTACAATTCTACCTCTCATTTTTATACTATTCACGTAATTATTGTATGTGTATAAACTGAAAGGATATCAAGACGCGGTAAAAATATATATATATTTTTTCTAGCTATCAGAAAAGGTTCTTCCCGAGAAAATGAAACTGTTTAAAGAACCTGCACATGCGCGACGGTGGCCTGCAGGGCGTCTCTCTAGGCGCCGCGTGACATCGCCCGCACGTTTAAAGAACCTGCACATGCGCGACGCTGGCCTGCAGGGACGTCTCTCTAGGCGCCGCGTGACATCGCCCGCACGTTTAATTTATGGCCTGTGCCAGCACACCTGTCGTAAGAAAGACTGCCATTAACCACCTCAACATTGGCAGTTTTAGTTTATTCAAAATAAGTGTATGATTAAATGAATAAAAAAAAGTTTCAAAGAACAAACCCCCCCGCTCCTCCCCCAAACTTGAACAAGAATATATTTAATTGAAAATGTCGCAATATTTAAGGCGAATTACAACTGTGGGGTTCTAAATACTCACTATACCTCACACATAAGTGTACCAATAATTAATAAGCTCATCGGTGGTTGCATGGTCTTAGACGTCACTCTAGTGTTGGACTGGATTTCCAATGACAAGGAGATAAGAGGTTCGAATCTTGGCCGGGTGCATTGAAGGGAGGTTTTTCATAAATAGTTTACAACTATCCCACAGTTTAAATGCGGGTACATTTCCTATAAACTCTAGCTTCACTATATCTAGTCTATTAGTGTAAATAATGTACGAGTATGACCCCGAGCGCGTACTAAAACACAGTGATGTTTTGATATTATAAATGTAGCATACATTTAGAACTGCTTGAAAAAATAACTTCTTGTGCGTATTGCTTCAGTAACGTGCCACCAATGTTTTCTTTAGAGTTTTATATGTGTGTATATATGTGTATATATGTGTATATATATGTATATATTTGTATATATATGTATATATATATTTCTAGCAATGTGTCTTACTAGCTGTTCAGGTTATATACGCATGATGATTAAGCTAATGGAGTCGGTATGAGGAAGGAAGCTTTTTTGAGGTAATCTACAAGCATTTGCATGGAAAACCATTTAGGAAAAAACTCCCTCTGTAGACCTGACCGTTGTTCGAACCCCGATATCCCCATCATCAATAGGTCAGACTAATACGAAAGTGACGCCTTAAGACATTTCGGCCACTGAAGCGGGTGAGTTTCTATTATTTGTGTCTCGGGGTGGGAGAAATATACTTATCCCAAAATTGTATTAATAAAAATCTGTACAACCCTTTAGGCTTTAGAGAATTGCATAACAATAAGCATGCAGGTGTAAATACATACAAGCATGGAGATACACAAGGGTAATGTAAAGACACAAGACATACATACTTAAAGAAGAGAGCCACAATACATACGTGTATAGAGGGAAACAAAACATAATGGAGACATAAGAGATACATAATAGACACAAGAGACACATAGAGACACAGATGTACATAATAGACACACCAAGACATACATAAGAGAGACACGAGACATACATAATAGAGAAACAAGACATAAATACAAACATATGTATGCACATACACATCTATATAATATGTGCATACACCCACACAAACACACATAAGACAAACATGCATACATAGACAAAGTGTATGCCAAATACAACTATTTAAGAATTGTGTAATAAAAAGATAGTAAAAATTATAAAATCGCGAACAGTTGTACTACATATTAACCAAGTTTGGAAAATGACATGAAACATTAATTTTCCAAACTTGTATAATATGTGTAATTTTCTAATCTTTCATATAATTTTACTAAACACTGATTGATTCACAAATAATACACTATCTCTCCTTACTAAAATTCAAAATTTGTTTCAAAAAATCTAAATCATTATTTTATTTTCATTTTCAAAAGACTCAGGCCCGTGTGTGGAAAAGGTATAATTAGTTCTACGTTTTTTTTTATTTCACTGCGACCCGCATCGGTGGCGTAGTTGGCTAACGCGCTAGTCGTGTTGAGCTCGACCGCAGAGGACGGGGAGATCGAGGTTCGAATCTCGGTCGGGTGATTTCCTAAATGGTTTTCCACTCTCCCTCCACACAAATGCGGGTTCACTTCCTCTAAATTCAACCCTCCCAATTCTTAATCCATTAGTGTAATTAGTGCTTAAGCGTATAACCCGAACGGGTAGTAAGACGCGGTGTAAATATTATTATTTATTTCACTGCGCCTCATCGTTATGAAATATACTTTACAGATAAGTAAAATTGGTTGCCTATTTGTCAGGCGCAATCAATATTCTTGGGGTGTGGCAGGGACGTGGTTGCATGTTTGAAAACCCTCGTTAATCGAGAGTTAATTGACAACCAAAACAGCACACTACTGCATGTGTATAAGAATCTAGCTAAACACAAACAGTATTATTTATACATTCTAGATCCAATGTAATGGTTACTAATATTATCATACCTACTTGTAATCAGTGCTTCTGTTAAAAGTTACTATTTGTTTGAGGAAGTTTAGATCTGTACTTTTATCCTATTATTGTTTTGACCTCAGAAATACTTTAAATGCAATGTTTCAATCGTATGTTGATACGACGTGACGTGAGCCATGTTTTAAATAAGAAATTATTTTTATTTTTAATGCGGGAATTTTTTTTTAACGTTTGCATCTTGTCTCAGCGCTCAAGTTGGTGGCCGTCAGGTTCGAATCCCAGTCGGGTATACTGAAGATGGTTTTCTACCCTTTTTTTTTCAAGCAAATTCGAATAGACTTCTTTCGAATTCAACCTCTCATTCCTAACACAAAGGCATCGAATAGCATGCTCTAACGCTACTTGAAGGGAAGCGCTAGAGTATATTGTAATATATACCGACTAATTTGTTACACCATGTTATTGACCGTACTTAAAGACGGGTTGTCGCATTTTGCGAAGGTTCTGAAACAAAGAAAAAACATTTCAATACTAATGAATAATTACCTTAAGAAAACAAAGTACGTATGTAATATTAAATAGGCCTATATCATATAGTCCTCTCTTTTATCCATAACCAAACAGTTTATTAGTACCTACTTACTGCCATGTATGTCTATCTAGTAATTCCTGTCCATTTTAATCTAAAAAAACTTAAAATCCATTGACTACGAAGAATTACTTGTTTAAATCTAATATAAGAAGTGATGCTGTTTTGAAATTGGCACACAAATTCTCGACTCATTGGTTGTAACCATACTGTTTGGTCTGGTCAAGAAAAGCGTTACCAAAACGCCTCTGGTATCGTCTCGGTCATAAACATCGATACCAGCTCAACCGCGAAAACACGCCTATTGCAACAATTTCTTAGATAATAAAAAGAGTGATATTGAGATGTAAAGAATTACATTTTAAACTCGGTTCAGTGGCCGCATGGTCTAAGAAGCTACTAATGCAGTGGACTAGACTGCCGATGACGGGGAGATCAAGGTTCTAATCTTAGTCGGGTGTATTTTCCTAAACAGTTTTACACTCTCCCTCGACGCAAATACGGGTACACTGCCTCTAAATATGACCTTCCTAATCCTTATAACTAATCGTGTGTTTAGTACATAGGTGTATAACCTGAACGGGTAGTAAGACGCGGTGCTAAGAAAATACCCCTTTAAAGCTAGCCTAATACAAAAGATATTAGCTAAGCCTAGTTTACACAATTCATAGCCCAATGATATTTAATACGTACTCCGTATCACGTAAGAGACACATCCAATATAATAGTAATACAGGTACACAAGATTCACGGCCCAGGGCTCTCAGACAATAAGAACGTGGAGTTGCGGATTATGTTTACATGGATTTTTTTTAAATTTGGCAAGAGGCTATATTTCATTGGCGAGCATGTTCTTTTTAGGTTAATGCAGTGGTTTCTAACCCTTTTGTTGTGTTTGAGCCCAATGTTTGTCTCAAGAGACCCTCGCGGCCTCTTGATAACCTGAAGACCCCTTCAAATAGCTTCTAGAGGCATATAATTTTCAAAAAATTTCCAGAAGAGGAACATTACAAAAAACTTCTAAGAAAATTGAATTTTCAGAATACTACCCGATGAAGACCACTTCAAATAGCTTCTAGAGACATCCAAACTCCAAAAATTTACCGAAGGGGAACTACTCCAAATAGATTTAGACGTATCAAAATTTCAAAAAATTTCGGAGAGAGGACTATTCTAAATAGATTTTTAAAAAGTCTAATTTCCCAAAATTTTGGGAAGGACCACTCCACATTAGCTATAGCAAAACCGTGGAGTGGGCTGTAGAGAAGGGCGGGGGTCAGTGCACCTCCTGGAATAAATTACCCCCCCTTTAGACGCATTTCACACCTGAAATTCTTGAATATGAAGTTGAAAGACTTGCATCAAACTTCAAATAGCTTCTAAAAGCATCCAATTTTTATAAATGTCCAGGTGAGGATCATTCCAAATAACTCCCAAAAACATAACATTTTCTTTTAAATACTGGAAATTGAAAAAATCATTTTAAATATCTTTTAGAAGCATCTAATAACTGTCAAAAAAAAAGCTTCGAGGGGCATCCAAATTTCAAAAAATTATAGGGAAGGACCACTTTAAATAGCTTTTAGAGGCATCCAATTTTAAAAAATTTGCAAAGGGAGGACCTTTCAAAAAAGCTTATAGAAACATCTAAATTTCAAAAAATTTCTGGGAAAGACTACTCCAAATAGCTTATAAAAATAATTAATCTAATTTTCAAATATTGGGAAGGAGGACCACTCCAAATAGCTTTTAGGGAAAAGGAGGGGGGATGGAAAGCAAGTCTTAAAAAAAACTGCTTGCCCCTTCCCCCCCTCCAACTCCCTATACAAGCAAAGTTCCGCAGCAAATGACCTGAGCATTAACTTAACATTTAAATAAAATAACATTTTAACATGTTACATTTATCTTTGAATGTTGACCCTATAGTAATTAAAATCACCTAAAAAAGTAAATCCTCAAGAAGCATTGTGACCCCAACCGAAATACGCCGCGACCTTAAGACTGTAAACTACTGGGATAATGACTTACATTGAGAAATATCTAATGGAAACCGTCGTAATTTGACACAAAGTAGTAGTGTCTTTCGTTTAAAGCTTGTTCTTAAGGAAATGGGGTAGCATTGGGAGGTCATGCTCGATTAAATGGATAGCTTGGTAATAACACAAGGACGCTTTAACCCAGTGGTCTCCAAACTTTTTAGGCCCACCAACCCTTTGGTTCCATATATTTATTCCCAATGCCCCCCCCAATTTTATTAAAAATAGATGTTTTCACGACCTATTGAGAAGAAAAGAACATACTAAAATTTAAAAAATGAATATGTAATGCCCCATTTGAAGGTGGAGGTATAGGTGCCGCGAGAAAAGGCAGTTTTTATATTAAATAATTTTTTGTCATAAATTAATAAAATATTGCTCTAATAGCAACGTTTAGTTTAATTATCTTCGCAAGGTGATATCAACAGTTGTTGAATCTGTCATAAGTATAGCGGCACTAGATCAAACTTTTTAAATGAAGAAAGGAAGTTGTCATTAAATTCTAGGACATTCCTGACAGATATTAAACAACTGTTGATATCACAAAGTGAAGATAATTAAACTAAACGTTGCTATTGGAGCAATATTTTATTTATTTTGGAAAATTAATGTCTTGCTATAAAAAAAACTGCTAAATCGCTGGCTTTTCCTCACGTCCCCTTCCACCTCACTTTAAAAATCGAATTAAAATCTTTTAGTTTAATTGATAAACTTAATCCAGATACATCAGATTTTCCGAGTATGATTATTGTTATTTATCAAGTCTATTAGATACCACATTCAGTAACTAATTTGATATTCAATAAATTCTTAGTTGATCA
This sequence comes from Timema genevievae, assembly GCA_902155825.1. Classification (NCBI taxonomy): domain Eukaryota; kingdom Metazoa; phylum Arthropoda; class Insecta; order Phasmatodea; family Timematidae; genus Timema; species Timema genevievae. The sequence continues at coordinate 25,222 of CABFWO010004077.1, forward strand.
TAATCTATTCCTACATTTAGTTCACGTTATGTAAAAATATCAACAACTAATTTAGCTTAGTTTTACTAATCAAAACACTTTAAAATTAAAATTAAATATTTTATGGTAGATCACCGAGACGCGTTGTAGACGTTTAGAAATCCCCGATTAATTATAAAGTAGGGGTCTGATAATTTTAAATCTTTTCAACAAAATGTAGATGAAAATTATCAGCAGGTTTCTGACCAGTTAAAAAGTTCAAATTTTGAATTTAAAGTTTGAATAAAATTCAACGACGCCTTACGGGAAAATGTATAATTCTGATATTAAAGAAAAAAAGTTATAAACCTAGATCTAGATTTCCTCTATCAAATAAAGGTAATGTTTTAGAGGGTTTTATGTAAGCTATTAAAACATTTTTAAAAACACTTTAAACTTAAAATATTAGCATTTTAACTGGTCAAGAGATTCCACCCACATTTTGGTGAAAAAATATTTTAAAATTTCAAGCAATTTTATTAATAATCAGTGATTTATACAGGTTTGCCACGTTTCTCAGTGCTCTCCCATGTAGCGCCTTTAAGGCGATGGATGGCCTTGATGAGATATCACTTTCCCAATGGCTGGTTTATACACACTTAGCACGAGTATAATATCCTCCCTCCCCCCTTTCCATCGTTCCCCTTAGATAATACCACCACCCTCTTGGGTACAACCTACTTTGGGAACCACTGTTCTTCTAAACGGACGTCACATTCAAGTACAGTTTATCACGTCCTTGGCGAAATCCAAACATACAGCTGGGAGAGTATTTATTTTCATATCTTTAGTTTATTATTTTTAATGAAAAACAATTCTAGTCATGTAAATCAAGTTTATTTCTAATGAATAAATATAACAGAAAAAACCGCATCACATTGTGATGCCTGGTTCCAACTTAGCTACCTTCTTAAGATGGGGTGCTAGTGAGCGTGAGTTTAGGGAAGTATTATTGAAGTTTTTACAGCATAAACATTTTTGGCCAAAATAAATCAAATATTTCTTCTATAGAAACATATAGTTTAGTTTTCTGCACATGCTAATCTCAACAGTTTTTGAATATCTGTCATGAGCATGGTGGCATTTGGTGACAAACTTTTTAAATTAAGAGAAAAAGTTGTCATTAAATTCCAGGACNTTTAAAAAGTTTGTCACCAAATGCCACCATGCTCATGACAGATATTCAAAAACTGTTGATATTAGCACGTGCAGAAAACTAAACTATATGTTTCTATAGAAGAAAAATTTGATTTATTTTGTTCAACAAATGTTTATGCTATAAAAACTGCAAAATTAGCGCACTAAATTCGCGCTCACTAGCACCCAACCTTAAGACATTCGTTCTTAATTGCTAATTTGCTATTTATTGCTTGTAGAGTATCAGTTTCACTCTATTTCCAAGTATATAAAAAGAAATTTTTAGAACATTTATTTCAATATGGGATGTAATTTAACAGCACTTTCCTCTATCAGCGTCATATGGGGATAACCTTGGCACCCCAAGTATCACAGCTGTCAGCGAATAATTTGTTCTAAGGTGACAGGGTGATCAAGATAAAGTATTGAAGAAAGTTGATCGGTGTCAAGCCATGCCTCTTGACACCAAGTCAAGCATATTAACTCGGTGGCCAAATGGTCTAGAACGTCACTTTCGCAATATTCTGGACCGCCGAAAGTGGATAATGGGGCTAGAATAATGGTCGGGTAAAATGAGGGTCATTTTCCTAAGGGATTTACAACCACACCTCCACGCAAATGCGGATACATTTCCTTTCAATTGTAACTTATTCATTCCTAATCTATTATTGTAAACATTCGGATGCCCAAACGGGTAGTACGACGCGGTGCTAACATACCGAAAAATAAAAGCACGTTTCTATTCAGCTAACCCTATAGATCTTTCAGTAAAGCTCCGTAAGATTGATTGTGCTTAGTCACTATAAACTAATATGAAGTTTATTTCAATTCAAGCTAGGCATGAACTAAGTTCCATGAATTATTTTTACATGATCTGAGTCTTACTACCCAGTCGGGCTACCTGCATATCAACTCTAATAGGAGATTAAGGTAAACTATAGGGGAAATGTGCCCACATTTGCTTGAGGTCGAGAGGACAACTATTTAGAGTAAAACACCTCAATACATCCAGCCGAGAATAGAGCCCCGAACTCCGTATCACAAGTAAAACCAAAGAAGACAAGAATGAAGCCAGTGAAGATTCCATGGACTTGAAATGGACCAACAAAAGACAGTGACGGACCCGCCTTGGTGGTGGTATGGTCTAAGCCCTAAGCCATCACACTTTGATAAACTAGACACCCGATTACAGGGAGGTCGTGGTCTGATCCCGGTCGGGTGTATTAAGAGTGGTTTCCCTAAATAATTTTACACTATCTCTCCACGCAAATGTGGGTACACTCACTCTAAATGCAACCTTCTTCGTCCCTATTACACTGGCGTAATTAGTACATGAGGTACATAAGCGTATATAGCCCGGGTAACAAGACGCGGTGCTAAAAAAAAAGACCAAGGTCATGAAAATAAAATGAAATATCCCCTAAGGCCAGCCGCACACCAAATGCAACATTTTGTATAGTAGTGAATTTTTCGAGGCAAATCGTTACAATACCTTGCATTTGGTGTAGAGAAATAACCTTTAGTCACGCATTTTGACTCGTAGCTAAAACGTTGTATTTCGATTTCCTACCAGTTGTGAGATCTCCAAGAGTTGAATAAAGTTTTGTTTAGTTGGTTGTTGTAGGAATTTGTTTTTGTGAAGTTTATGACTTGCGAAGGATTTTGAAAGTGAAGAAGTAGATGTAGTTGATCTTTTTGTTGCAATTTATTCAAATTATTGAACGAGAAATAAGGTATAAGCTATTGGGTTTACCCAATCTATAATAATAAAAGGAAGTGCTTGTGTGTGTGTGTTTTTGTGTTTGTGTGTGTGCGATGCTCAGCCAAATCTACGGCACGCAGAGATAAGAAATGTTTAACATAGGTGGACGGAAGGGATCCGAATGCACCTCAAAGCTGGATTTTTAATTTTTAATTATCTTTTTAATTAGGCTATTATTAACAAATTTTTTAAGGGGTCACAGGAAACGCCTTGCGAGATTGCTAGTTTTTAATAAACACAACTACTATCACAAATTCAAAACCTAAAGTCTACTATCATAAACAGAAACTGCACAGCTCCACTGTCTATACTCTACAACACACTGCCAAAGGCTGACGGTAACAGAGCCATGTCCACGTATATGCGCAGTTCAAAATGTCTAAAGTATATTTTGTTGCGAGACATCGGTCAGCGCAGTATCGCCTTTTGCCGCAACGCGTTGCAAAGCGCTGCGCAACAATGTTGCAGCCAGTGAATGGCACTACACTTGATGTTATGGCAACCGACACGTTTGCAACACGTTGGAACAAAATGTTTCGTTGAGAGACAAAATGTCGCATTTGGTGTGTGGCCAGCCTAATTGGCAGTGTCCTCATAATATGGCACAGCACTTCTTTTCAGTCTTAGTCTTCTTTTTAGTCTTCTGCGATCATCATCATTTGTTTGATAGGAAACTTGAAGGTGGGGGGCCTACAAGTTAAATAGGGTTGTTTTTATTATTATTACTATTATTGTTATTAAGAGCATTCAACGTGCTCTACTAATTTAACTCTATATTTAACTTTAGAAGGGACAGCATCAAGCCTCCAATTAATCCCTTTTATAGGATAAGCCTCAATTCATCAATTATATTTTTTACAACTGTGTTCGGATTTGAAACCGGAATTCTTATTAATCAGACAAACAGCCTACCGATTAAGTTAATTTGCCGTATCCATGAGTTTAAAAACATCTAGAGGGAAGATCGACAATTCCATCCAGAGGGAAGATCGACAATTCCATCCAGAGGGAAGATCGACAATTCCATCCAGAGGGAAGATCGACAATTCCATCCAAAGGGAAGATCGACAATTCCATCCAGAGGTAAGATCGACAATTCCATCCAGAGGTAAGATCGACAATTCCATCCAGAGGGAAGATCGACAATTCCATCCAGAGGGAAGATCGACAGTTCCATCCAGAGGGAAGATCGACAATTCCCTCCAGAGGTAAGATGTAAGGTTATTTCCCTTCTAGTAGGCGGCGCCCTTAAAATGATTGATATGCTACCACACCATGAACAAATACATTATTTAAATAAAATTAGTTGGGTTAAAGCAAAGGAAATAACCTGGAATTTGCAAGCTGCGGAGAAGAAATTTAGTAAATAAGAGGGTCGAGTGTGTTCAAAAGGGAATTGTTGAGTACATCTCTGGCAATAACAATTTTATGAGGGGAGAAGGATTCCAAAATTAAGTTGTTGTGACATATCCAGCAAAAAATCTGAAGAAAAAATAAGAGCGATGAAAGGAAGAAATTATATAGATTCCCAGCAAATAAGAGGAAATTTTTCAAGATGGCAAAGGGAACCTTAGGACGAATAAATAGACAAAATCTCGTCATTTCTCTCCAGAGAACTATAAAATTATTTCTACGGTATTCTGAATCAGGTCTTATTTCGGGAATTTAGGGTGAAAATGTATATGCTATTTGCTGCCCAATGTCCAAGGAACTAATTGGAGCTTACAAAGCAGTTAATTTAAAACAGTACTTTCAAAATTTAACTTAGAAACGACAGTGTAGCACGCGCGAGGTGTAGGGTATGTGTGAATTCTGTGAAAACTGGTAGTTTCAGTTCAATCCGAAAAAGTTTTTTTTTGTCTGCAAGACAGTAGATTGAAGACACACTCAAATAAACAAGTATTGGTGAGAGAATTGGTGCAAGGAACGAACTAAGTTTTGATTTGAATTGTATAAATTTTTTCCTTTAAATATGTGGTTGATTTATTTGTATATTGATGAAAGACTGGCAGTGAAAAGGGTATGTTGTAATTTTTATGTGTTTGTTCATAAAGTGTAGAATTGATGAAAAAGGTTAGATGTTAGTGTGATGCAGCAAAGATATTAAGGGGTAGTGTAAAAAAAATGGATGCGTATACTTAACTGGGTTTTCCTAGGAGAAGTATGCTCATAGGCAAAGGGGGTGTTTGCTGCAATTTTTATTAACAGTTATAGAAAATAAGATGCTATAAACAATCTTGTAGGCAGTAATGGGTTTTTAGCAAGGTAGCAAGGAAAACCAGCCTTAGTGCGAAACTCTCCGGCCCAAAACAATAGCGCCATAATAGCTCTAGATGGGGTTGTTTGCACCCTTGATTTGGACCACACGAGGTACCACCACTAACGGTACAGGAGAACAGTTTTTTAGCCCATGTTTAATCATGGGGACCAAAGAGAGCCTTTTCCTGGCTAGTTTCAAAATTTCAGGTTAGCCGGGTGAAGTAGTACTCGTCAATTTTGTTTTCAACACGCTTGAATCAGGGACGCCATCGTGTCAATTCTCGGGAGTCATGTTTTATAAAGTATTTAACGGCATCTCGCGTTAGCCGCTTGGGTGATTGCCACGGGTCTAATTGTTATGATGAAAGAACAGGTATAGTAATTAACAGTCGTTCAATAACATAACTTATAAGTTTAAGTTATAAGTGAGCTAAGAAATTAATATTGTACATTCACAATAAATCTGTTGACCATTCTCACACTGTCCAAGACGCGTGACGCGTATTAAGTGAAATAATAATAATAATAATACTTAGCACCGCGTCTTACTACCCGTTCGGGTTATACGCTTAAGTACTAATTACACTAATGGGTTAGGAATTGGGAAGGTTGAATTTAGAGGAAGTGAACCCGCATTTGCGTGGAGGGAGAGTGGAAAACCATTTAGGAAAAAACCCCTTCAGTTCACCCGACCGAGATTCGAACCTCGATCTCCCCATCCTCGGCAGTCGAGCTCAACACGACTGGCGCGTTAGCTAACTACGCCACCGAGGTGGGTATTAAGTGAAATATCACAAGTAAATCAATATAATACATAGTAATTTAAATAAATAATGTTTTATTAATTTAACCAACACAAAATCATCCACTATACGATCTCCACAAGAACAATAATTTAAAAATAACCATTAATTCCGTTTCACTTCATTTGCTAAGCTATTACGGCCATATACAGCGAGTGGGTTAGCTTGTGCCAGTTTATGCGCGCAGCAAACTTTCTAAACAGGTTCACAAATTCATACAATATTTACAAACTAGCTTAATCTAAGACAACAATGCCCAACACTAGAGAATAGAAATTTGAGTGTATGGGTACGAGGCCATGCCCGCACACAAGTCCTCAAACAAACGTGATGAACCCTCTCCCCCCCNGTTACACCATGTAGGCATTAGAACTCCTCCCTCCTCCTCTCCATTAGGTTGAGATGTAAGGGGACGCGAGAAAAGACCAGTGTTTTTGCAGTTTTTGTAGCAAACTTTTTTTTTTGCCATAGTAAATTTCAATTTCCTTTATGGGGTATTTAACGGGCATCTTATATCTTGACAGATTGTATCAGTACAAGACTCAAAACATATTTATTTCTAGTACAGACCCAACAGCCAGTTCCTCGACCATTCACTCTTCAATGTGAAAGAGAAGACCTCAATTTTACTAATAATAATCCATGCTATGAATCGAAGTAGAGACCCTTAGATTAGTTGGCATTGAGACGCGCTACCTACTGAATTAAGGCGCTAGCTAAGTAAGTAGCTACAATTAGAAATTGAAATTCAATTTAATAATAATAATAGACACGCTTCGGTGGCCGCGTGGTCTAACGCAATACTCTTGCAGTAGACTAGACTCCCGATGACGGGGAGATCCTAATCATCGGCCGTTGCGAGAGTGATGCCTTAGACCACGCGGCCACCGAAGCGGGTTCAACCGAAAACAATTTTAAGAATTTACTCCGGAACCCTTAATTCATCAGAAAGATGCGCTACTGACTGAGCTAAGAATGTTGGGCTTTTGGAGTGGCATAGCACTCCCATATAAAAAAACTCAAGATTTTCTTGATGGATACATCGGTTGATATTTTATTGACAGCATCATTGAAGGGATGAGGGGGGGGGGGATTATATCGATGTCAGCCAATTGTAAACGTGTGTTACCAGAAACGTGTATGTCAAATCCCGCAGGCGATGACGTCCACAGTAAGCCAGGCAGACTCATGACGTCACACGACCAATACCACAGTGCCCCCAACACCTGTACGTGTACGTGTACGTGTCTGTGTGTGTGTGTTTGTGTGTGCGCACGCGCGCGCAGTTTGATTATTCAACGCCATCGACCTCATTACGATTCGACGCACAAACCCATCCCCCTCTTTTCAGTGAGGAAAACATAAGGGGGAAGACTAATGTTTCTCTGTAGGTCTGACTCCCAACCCGGGCTATCGACAATTTGGTAGGGATGAGGAAGTAAGAATTTAGAAGAAGTGTATCCACATTTGGGTGGAAAGAGAGTGGGAAAACGTAGGAAAATACACCCACAAAATACATAGGTGGGAATTCGAACCCCAACCTTCAGCGTCATCGATCAATCACTAAACTGTTGCCTACGTCCACCACAGTGCGGTCAGTGGTGTTTTAGTAAAACCCATTTGAGCAATAGGCCTACCCATAACTTACATTAATTCAACGACTGATAAGGAAGGGGAATTTTAAGAAAATGCACCAGAAGCTATCTGGAAAGAATGGAAAACCACGAATTAAAAAATAACCCCTCCCCACAATACATTTTCAACTGGAGAACCCCGACCTCCTTAGATAAAGAGAGCCCGATGGCGCTGAGGTAGCTTCCGGAATCGCAGAAATTTAATTCGATTCTCCTACGATCTAAGTTTTTATTATTCTTTCATTTAATACAAAGTATAGAAAAAAAATCTCAATTTCTTGGAATGAATGGCTGGAGGGAAGGAGATGAATCCCAGTCTGTAGGGTCAGAGTCAAATATACTATATTGTGGCCAATCCTGCTTGGTTTGGGCGCTCCTGAGCAGGAGGTGAAAAAATTCAGATTGAATCGGTAAGTTCCAAACTCCCTTCGCAAAATATACCAACTCATTAAATTCCAACGCCAGGCCCGACGACACTTTGTCTCAGTCGGTAGCGTGTCTGTCTACAGAGCTAAGGGTCCCGGGTTCGATTCCCGGCGTGGCCGAAAAATGTATCATTGTTGAAATGTGGGTTTACACATTCACAGTGATGAATTAACGACCGGGGGCTGGATGTTGTATCTGTAGATTCAAGTTAGTTTATAAGTCGTGTGCTGAGATACTCAGTAAGTTCAGAAAGTGTGCGTTAAATATCTCAAATAAATTAAAATCAAATCAAACGTCAGCGTTTGTGCAGCGATACTAATAAAAAGGTGATGCTGAGAGAGTAACTTGAAAAGCGAACAGGTTTTTTTTTGGTGACCCAGTGTATGGATGAGGGGAAGTTAGGGCTCAAACCCTGACTAAGTGTATCACGGGTGTTGTTTTTCCCAAATTGTCCCCCCTCCTATCCCTACAGGCAAATTTGGCTTATTCTCATCCCCAGTCATTTAGGGCCAATTAATGCGTATATCCCGGACGGAAAGTGGGACAATAAAACAAGTGGGAAGAATATTGGCGATATTTTAGCTTAATCCTGGGATGAACGTAGCGACCAAACCCAAGATCGTTAATTTAACACTCAACGAAAAGGAATAATGGATTTAATAGCAATACATTCTCGTCAATCTTCGATAAATGAGCAAAGGGGCCTGATGTCTGCAGCCAGCCGCCACGCCGAATTAACTGAGGCGTATGCTAAAAACAAAAACATAAAAACCAACTAAGACGTTGGGCTGTAATCGCTGCCACCCGAAATCTGCGATCTGTGATAAACATCTCGCCGCAGGTCTCAAATTTGACGTGAATCTGTATCCGCTGGGAGGCAAAGAAGTAAGACGTAGCGCGGTAGGGGGAGGGAGGTAGAGGTCGTAAACATGCAAGGCAGCGGTGGCCATAAAACAATTTATTACCCTTATATTAAGAACAAAAATATTACATCCCCAAGTTGTTTAACACCTGCGACACTCGTTAAAAATAGATTAAAACGGTGCTATAACTGTTTAGTAGACTACAGTTCTCACCATTTTTTAAAAATAAACTTGTGCATGACTAGAATCAAAGTTGAGGCATAGGCAGCAGCTGCCTATGGATCGTTGGCCACGCGATCCAAAGCCACATATACACAGACAATGGTTTCGTTCTTAATTCGGTAAAGAAACTTATATTCAGCTATCACGAAATAGCCAGCGAAGTAGCTACTAAGAAAAATAAATTTTGCAATCTCAAGCTCTTTGTTTTAAGAATAGTTACGATTACCGACAAGAATAAAGGCTTGATTATTTCAAAAAACATTATTTGTGAATGCATAAATTAACATTTTAAAGTACTTTTTTAGACAAACTAGTATCTTTTTTGGAATTGTAAATATATATATTATGCATTAGGTATATTTAAGCCACTTCCAATAAACATTTGAAAAAAAAAGTTTTAAGGAAAGGGAAATCATTTTTCAAATTGTAAGACAACTTGGATCTCTTCTGCGCATGCGTATATATTTGAAAATTGTTAAAAACTAGTTTTAAGTCACTGATAGCTGATACATAATGCGGCTAATTATAGGCTCTACTTCTACTTAAGTCATTGGCTGGTTGTGTGAGAAACTTGTAAAGCAAGCACTGATTGCTGGTATTGTGCGAGGTAAATTATGCCTGCTTATTAAATAAAGCTACTTGACCAGGCACAAAAGGCACACTATATGAGAAGATAGTATTTTCAGCTTGATATATATAGAGGGTGGGGCATTTAAAGTGTTACAAGCTTGTTTCTCGGAATTACCATGCATTTTAAAGAAAAAAGTCTCAAGACAAAAGTTGTTTGTTTTTGAGGGGAAATCTAATAGTATTTTTAAATTGGTGGCCTGATTCAAGGTCATTTCAAGGTCAGCTGTTATTTTTAATGGGAACATGTAATTTGTCTGCTACATTTATTTGTATAGCTTCAATTTTCAATGATATTTAACAAAACAAAGCGTGGATATTATCTTTGAAATCAGAGGTCGGCCGTGATGGGTGTCTGATCCCTTCTAGCGGTCTAACCAGTCCTGGCCCGTACTACCTAAATCAGCTAAAGAAAATCATTTTCCAAAATAATGTATATATATATATGGATTTCTAATTATGTATACATATCTCTAAATGTTTAACTCCATTTGTTACATAGCACGCCTCGGGAACATCGCTGAACAAGAACGGCTCCACCGGAAGAGTTCTCGCGCTCCATTCGACATTGGACTTGACTCTCCCGAGCTATCTAAGCAACGGACCGGAGTTCGGCGTGGCCCACCAGCGTGGTTCATCACGTTCAACCACCATAGAACTCTACGGTTCACTGGGAACGACACACAGTACTAGTCAAATATTCTTCACGTTTGACGTCTCTTCGTTCAGCCAAAACTTCATAGCTCAGTGGTCACGATGATGGTGTCGATGGATAGACGGAAGTAACACGCCGTAATGTTTGAACTTTCAAATTAGTAGGGAATAGGTGGCTCAACTGTAAGTATGTAGAATTTAGGGATAGTTTCTATGCCTGTTGAGAGTATCTGTCACTCTTGTGGTTATCATATGTGTTATTAGGTTAGCCTTTTATTAATTATGACAAGTTGTACATGCCATGCGTAATCTTTCGCATCACATATTTTTCTACTCGGTCCTAAAGACCAATGGTTTAGTTAGGGGTGTGTCTCACTCCTCAGCCTGCATGATCATGTTTTAGTCAGTAGGGCCTTCAGGCGGGAAAGCGGCTGTTTAGGTTGTTCCAGGCCTGATGGTTATACCTAGTTAGGTATTGGTTAGCATTTCTAGGGTAATCTAGGCGCCTCACGCCGTATCTTCAACCTGTTTGGTGTGCTCAACTTGTGGGTCGTTTCTGCCCATCTGGCATGGCTCGCGTTCTATATGTTATTTAAGTTTTGTTGTTCACCTGTTTGTGGTGCTCAACTTGTGGGTTGTTCCTGCCCTTCTGGCGGGGCCCGCATCTTATTTTACTTTCAAGTCTGACTTTAAGGGGCTGTTTGACGCCCTCTTTATTGATTATAACCCTTGTATGATTGTTTTTTTCATGATTCCGGCTTAGATCAATTGGTTTCTTGCAAGCCCATGTTAAGTTAAGGCCTAGAACCCTGAATTGGAACTTTCCCTAGATATTTGGCAGGTCTATTTATGACCGGAACAAACAGTAGACTGTCTGATACAGTTGTAACTTAACTTAGTAGGATCAAGCTAGCTTCACTAGCGTATATAGTCCTCATCTCTTAAAATAGGGTTGTTTATATAATATGCTGAGCAGGTGCTGCTTTGGCCCTGATCGCGTGTAGTAGCTTGTAAGATGTTTGTTGCAACAAATTAACTATTGCTATTGTATTGTGTAGAAAGTCTAGGTCTCCCGACAAGGGGGTTACCTATAATAGCCTCATAATTGTATTTATTTTTCTAGTTAGTATAACAATTCCTTTAAGAGGGGGACTGGAATTATATTGCGTTACCGAGGTTTTACCTGTTGTGTTAAACCATTGGCGCTTCACGCCAAGCTCACTCTGAGTGTGTCAACATTTTTACTTACAGTTATGTTAACTATCTTGGCCAACACTATAGGCCAGTGTAGGAAATATTAGATTGTGCTCTGATGTTACTCTATGTATTAGCTTGTTTACTTGCTTCATTAAACTCATATGTCAACATGCATTTCTATATTCTACTTTCAAGTGTTCTATTATGTTTGTTTTCTTTGTTCATGTAGTCGGCGTCTTTAGAATTAACTAGAGCACCGTTGCACTCTTATGTGTTTGACTTAATGTTGGTTAAATGCTCCAAGTGCTCAAAGTCCATGTGAATGCTTTAGTGCTCGTGTGTACAGTCTTCAGCTCAGTTATGTTTGTGTAATTATTTAGTTCGTTTTAGTTGCTTCTCTAAACTGGTCATCATAAAAAGCTTTGTTAATGTAAAAATGTAACAAATGTTTTAATTAAGTTTATTTTACAAAAGTTTCCTAATTACCGTTTGCGTCCTCGTATTAATCATCGTTTGAGAATTTTTTTTTAATTTTCTTTGAAATTAATGCATTTGAAGAGGCGTTTAAAATGTTTAGGATTTTGGGTGAATGCAGAGGAAAATACAGAGAGGCCGCCCACATGTTCAGTGAACGTTTTCAAAATCAACCAGCTAAGTATCATTATATATATATATATATATATGTATATATATGTATATATATATCCTTGGTCACAGCACGCTATATGAGAAACTAATCCTGTCTGCTTGGTATATAGAGCTACTTCGCCATAGCACACTATATAAAAAACTAATCCTATTTGGGAACCAGGATACCTAACCATGCTGTCTGGGTTTTTTTTAATTTTGATTCAAAAATGAATCTTTTATTTATATTTATGCTGTCTCGTTTTAAATACATTTTTCCTAAGTGACATAAGTTTGTAAAAGTTTTTATGTGCTAAGACATATCTTTTACATGTCAAGTTACAAAAATTAATAAACAACATATTTTAAGAAGACTTTTAGTCAAAATAATACTTTTAAATTAAGTAGTTAGTTAAGAAAAACATTAGTATGAGTAGGGGGTAGGTTTTTAGCTAATTTATTTATTTAAAAAAACTAAACGTTTTGGTACTTGAGATTAGTGTTTACGAATTAGAGGATGCACTTAGGACCACCGGGTTCTAGAGAAACCGTGGAAACACTGACCTGCAAGAGCAGAGAACCATCAGGGACGACGATCCTGATGCAGAACTTGTTACCGACGTCCCATCTTGCTACCACGTACACCTCCTCCATACTGCTGTATGGCACAGACACCTCCAGGAAACCTGACGGCTGAAACAACACCAGATAGACTCAAACTAATGTCTAGGTTCTAGGACACATTCAAAGGATCATCAAGTCCTTAATACACTAACACAGGGGTCAACAACAACTAGTCAATCTCAATCGACCGGTCGAACTCGTGGCAATTTTCAGTCGATTGCGTAAGAAAACTACATCGTCATTAAAAGTTGGTATTCTGAGTCTCCTATATTCTTAAATAAACTAATACTTTCAAATAATAGTTTAGTGTAATCAAAATAACCTTAACCGGTAAGAATCGGTACTCTTATACTAAAAAAAACTTCAATAGTTTAGTATTAAAATATCTTATTTATTTTTGATTTTTTCTCAAAGGGTGGAGATATAAATATTTGGGGGAAGGTATATAAACGAAATAAAAAATAAAAGTATAGTGGTGAAAAGATTTATGATCGCAAACCTTTGATATGTTTGTAGGTCGATCGGGGTCCAAAAAAATTTTCGACCTTTGGACTAAAAGGTTCACAAGTGTGTGATATTGTAGAGCTCTTTCTCAAAAATCTGTTGAGGAAAGTGAGGGTTGGTGGAGGGGGCTCTTGTAGTTGCTAAATTTAATACCAAGTGTCGCCAGTTTTGCCAATTACTGGTTGTTAATTCTAAACAGGTGGGGCGGAGGGAGAATGCCGATCTTGTTTTTGGAATGTAGTGACGTGGCTAATCTTTGATTTTCTATAATGCAATGGCAGTAGTGATTTTTTTTATTATTTATTGAGGTATTTAACGTGCACTTTCTGAAACTACTGATTATATCGGTATGCGAAAATTTCTATGCGTGATATTAAAAGGTTCTACCAACTTTGCCGGGAAAGGTATTTTTACATACCTTCCAGGATTCTATTTCCTGCCACAATCGACATGGGACCGACGGCTTTACTGCCCCTCAAAGGAAGCTGTGCTACGGATTTTTAACGCTCTAAAAAATCCGTCGACCCTGGTTGGGTTTAAGCCCACGAATATCGGGTCCTGAGGAGAAAACTTTACCCGAAGACCACTGAGATATACAAAAGTGGAGGGTGCGGGCTTAGTCTAGCTAGCTCAAGCGCCAAAATCATAGTTGTAACACTTTTGACACGACATACTTCCATCCACCATCATTCACTCCAAATTAATTATTTATTATCAATTTTAGATTTTTAACTCTAGACAATGCTAACGTTAAGTTGATTAATAACGTAAGGCATTATTAAAAAAAAGTGTGTTAAAACACCCAAATTTTAGTAATTAGTATGACACAAAGGTTAGTCCAAGAAAAAAGATGTACTACTTTTATATTTTAAACTGCATTAACTTACTTTGCATCTTGTTTTTTATGTTTGGAGTAAAAACTAAACACCAGAGAATAAACGACAATATCAATGTGATAAATTTGCCTGGCAATATTTTAATTTTTAAAACTATTAGTTTTAACAGGTTTATTTACAGTACAGTGTTTAGACCGCTCGGCCAGCTCCGATTTGCATTGACTCATCAAGGCCATCTGCATATCTTTTCAAATGAAATCGGGATAATAAAGGAATTTCTAACCGCAGAAAAGAAGCATGTCCAAAAAATTAAATATTTCAGGAGGAACAAAAACTATTTTGCAATGGTCTTGGCTATTAAAAAAAATATGGAAAAAGGTTTACAGCATTTTTAGTGGAATCTTATTTTGATTTCAATCATAATATCCGCCTGTACTTAAATTAAGGTCAGTTTAGAACAAATTTTCAGTAATGGACATGTTCGCTTTTTATGGAAATTAGTTGTGTGAAATAAAGATAATAACAAAAATTGAAGACAAGATTAATTTATGGTTTAATTTTCTTACAATTCTAAACTAACATGATTGAGTCAGTTATCTTCATCTGGATTGCCTCTAGTTGTAACAGGCTATGTTATAATGTTGTTCCAAAATGTGATTTTCTCTTCAGAAACTTAAACCAGAGGTTTCTATACGTCTTCCATTTTCACAGTATTGATGGGTTTCCTTCGTGCGTAAGCCTGTTTTTCTGGAAGGTGAAGATTGGGTGAAGTGTTTCTTAATTTGAATGTGTCATAGATTATTATTCTTACAGTTTTACTGCATTGTACTTCAAGGGGATCATTAGAGGAGAAACGCAGGTCATGGTACCTTGAAATTGCAAAAGATATTTTCTTGTCTCTACTTACTTTTTTTTCCATAATAGTCATTAATGAGGCAGGTTTTCTTATAAAATCTGGGCCACCAAGCTTTAAAGTCCATTATTGCTTTTGTTTTGATTTCAACTGCAGAAAAATGTATCTTGAATTTTTCATGCTGTTTATATTAGGTCAACTACATCCGATGTAATGTATATCCTCCCTTCTTAGTTTACTTCTAGTGATGCAAAAAAAATTTATCAGCAGGCATGAACGAATGGCCTCTCAGTGAAAAAAATCAATACTACTACCTTAAGGCCCTTGGCTCTGTCGAGTGTAATTCTAAAACCTATTTTGTAAGAGAGTGGGCGGGAGAGTGAAAGGCGTGGCGTGGCGTGGCGTGGCGTGGCGTGGCGTGGCTTCACAAACGACCAAAGTATCCTTACGCGCCAACAAGAACAGATGTATCAAGGAAAACGTAGATGGTGCTAGTTACCGGACAGGTCTTGTGGGGAAATCATACAGCTTGGAAATATCAGTTTTCTCGAGAACGAGTGAAATTTTTATGTTATTATTTTCAACACCCCTTCTAAGATAATGTATTAATGTTTATTTTTACATTTTCTTATTTTTTGCTACCAATCCGGCAGTTTTCTATTGAAAAATGTTAATTTTATCGATATTTGATCACTGTTAAAATTATAGAGGAGGTGTGTATCTAAAGATTATAACTTAAATCAGTATGCTTCTAGTCTTGAACAAACCGTTTCCGAATATAAAATTGCAAACCAATAAAAATTCTTGAAGATAACCGTTTGTTCCCATGGCTCTGCATTTTCACGCCAAATGAAAAGGGCCAATCACCTTTAGAAAAATCACAAATAGCCATAAAAAATTGCACAAACGAATTATTTTTTATTTTGGCCTGTGCACTTGTCAGCAAAAATGTAAAAGTTTTCAACATCGGGGTTGATTTTATTTTCAATGTACCAGTTCATACGAGCGAGACACAACTGAGAAAACAATAACAATCTGTTGTTTTCAATTCATTATGCACAGTATGACCACTAACACTATAAGAATGGTGACCAGCGAAGTTAACAAGAAAAAGCTCCAGGACGTGTTCCTTATCTGCGGCAAACGTTATTTTTAAAGTGACGTCAAACAATGATAATTTAAACAAGTGGTGGCTAGGTAGTGGGCGAAGCACCAACTTCTAGAGGCCGCCTCCCCAAGTGGAGGATAGGAGGATGCCCGCCTCCACTGGGCGCTCTGTGGGCCCTGGAGTCAAATTTAGGGAACTGTGTGGGGCCTAGTGGAGGAGGGTACCGGGGGCGTAATATACCTGGGGCGGACCAATTGGAAAGGGGAGTAGTTGTAATTTCATGTAGGTAGTTTAAGAGCCAAACCTTTTTCGTTTATTTAAATAAAAGGAAATGTTTAGATTTAAGATTAATGTTAATTGCTATAAAGGAAAAAACGGCCCTGATTTAAAATTAATAAGATACCGGGCCTATTAAAATTAGAAGAAAAAAAAGATATAAAAAAATTGCTAATTTATTTTTAAAAATTGATTTATGTCTTAAACGATTCGTATATCTACAAAGAATATGAATTTGTAAATAACTCTATTTTCGTATTTTGTGGATATGTTTTAGCAATTTTGGCAGATTTAAGACGAAGTGTTCCCGTATTTTGTGAAGAAATGGTGTAAGGCTTTAAACACAATTTCAGTATACTCTGCCAGGCTTCATATCTAGAACTGCTAACCAAAGGCAAACAACAAGAGACTGATAAATTTTAAAGATTTCCCACCAGTTATGGTGAAACAAAATAAATTAATAGTCCCCAAAACACTACCTAGCAAGTTTAGGAATTAGATGCCAAAATGTTTTCGCGTTCACAAACCTATTTGTAGTTTGACGCAACGCCATTAAGATTCTTATTCAATTATATTAAAGGGGAATGAAATATATCTAAAGAGGAGTAAATTTATTTCCTAAGGGGAGGGGAATGCTTTCCAGAGGGTACAACCCTCTCCAATCCCTCCCCCCCCCTTCCCCCCCACATTGGCCACCACTGGGTAAAAACAGTGTTTGCACCATTTAAAGAGTAGTAAACTTTATAGTCGGTAGTCAGGGATTTCATTCCCCAAATGAGTGTATTGGTGACTACCCAGACTTTCACACACGTAGTAAATTGATTTGCAATCCTATGATAAATATTAATGCATTTGCTTAAAACTGATCCTTATATCACGTTCTCAGAGTGGACAGATAGAGCAGGTTTTTTTTAGGTATTTTAACGTGCACTTTTGGAACCACATGATTATATCAGCACACGACTTAGAAACTAGCTTATAAATAGAAAGACAACATCCAGCCTCTGGTCGTTAATTTATCGCTGTGAAAGGGTAAATACACATTTCCCCAATGATAAATTTTTTGGCCATGCCGGGAATCGAGTCCGGGACCCTTATATCAGTAGACAGACACGTTACCAACTAAGCTAAGGTGTTGGACTAGAGCAGTTCTGATTATGGTGTTTTCACAGTGACAATTGATAAAGAACAACAAAATTAGGCTACTAAATCCTTTATCTGACATCTAGAAAAGTTAGCAGCACCAAAATTATATCGAATTAAAACGTTCAACATACGACTGCTAACTTTTGATAGTTCCTCGTTGTACAATCCTGAGCTAGCTATGGCCATCACAAATCAATCATGGTAATTAATAAACTAAAATAAATTAAAACGTTTTGAATCAACATATTACCTTTTCCACAAACTAGTGGTATAAACAAACGTATCCCATTAACAACGCAATATTTCCCTAAGCACTATCAAAAAAATTAGATAAACGAAATAACAGACGTTGTTACATAAATATTTTGGATAAAAAATATCAAAGTTCACCAAAAAGTATAAGTAATTAATATCCTCTATTAGGCTCCTTGCACAAAGCACGGTTTTTTCCCGTGGCCGTACACGACAACGGCACCGTGTAGGCTACGGCAGGCTGCCGTAGTACACACGGCGTGGTAGCGGCGCGGCAAGATTTCAAGTCATCAAATAACATCAGTTAACGCCAGAAAGTTAGTACAATGGATTGTAGGAGGCAGTTACTCTGTGTTTATCATATTTACGAAGAAAATAAATGGTACGGAACTCCGCAAGGACTTTCTTGCTATATTGTTTAAAAATGGAGATACTTACTCAATTCAACCCTTAGAAATGAAAAATTTTAAGATTGAATTAGTTATCTGGACTTGTTTCTCTACCCAACTGCCAAGTTTTAGTTTTATTCCTCCTCTAAAAAAATGTTTTTCTAATTATAGGCTCTCCATTTCACGGAGCCCCATTTCCCAAGGTTAGACTTTTCTGCTTACTCGGTAGATAGCGCTATCTTCCTGAAGAGCAAAATTGCAAATTTTCAGGCCCAGAGGTTGGGGAAATGGTGATAAGTGAGTAAGTGAGGCCCACACTTTTCTGTACCCTCTCAAAACTTTTATTGGAAGAAATTTGAAAAGGGCTCAAAAGGTCTTACCTAGTTCTAGGATGAAACTTTATTTTAGACTTCAATGGTCTATTCCCATAGGCTACAAAATTCCAGTGGTGAATTTTGAAACTTTCAACCCCTGTTCCCTCCTTTAGAGGTCAAATTTCAAATTTTAAGACTTATTTGGTTATCTGAAGTTGTCCTTCTAGCTGCCAGATTTAGATTTTATATAACGCTTAGTAGTTATTTTTATGTGTACCTCTTCATTTCACCTCCCATATTTCCTGGAGTCCTATCAAAAATTTAAGGTTTTCAGATTTTTATGATTATTGGGAGTGGCCTCTTTACCTTCCTGCATAGTTTTCTACCTCATCTATCTAAAGAGTTATTTTTCTAATAATTATTATGAGTACCAAATTCTGGAGTCGCATTTTGAAATTACCAGTTTTTTAAATTTTTCTGATTATATGGGGTAACCCCTCTTCCTTCCAGTCAAATTCTAGTTTTCCATCTTATCTGGAAGCGAGTTTTCTTTTCCGGACAGATCTACTTTCATTTTTATTTATATAGTGTGTGTGTGTGTATATATATATATATATATATATATATATATATATAAAGAGGAGAGACAGAGTATATACATGTGTATGGATATATTTATATTAGTTACGGTGTAGTACATATGAGAATGGTAAAATTGTGGAGGAAATGTACCAGTATACGTGTGGATGTAAAGTGGGAAACCTATTTTTTAACACGAATATAATCTATACAGCTCTATTTCCCCCCACCCCCACCCCCCTGGTAATCCACGCTATTGCGAGACTAGCGCCTTATACCGCCGATGTAAATCAGTGGTGACGGAATCTTATTAGTTTTGGGGAAACGTGGGTACCAGGTAAAAATAAGTTTTTTTAGAGACTTCCCTTCCACCTCCAAGATAAATGTTTGAAAATTGGATGTCCCTAAAAGTTCTTTGAAGTGGTCTTCCTCCCCGATTTTTTAAAATCAGATTATTTTTATACGCTACTTTTGGAGTAGTCTTTTTTTTTTTTTTTTTAANTTTTTTTTTTTTTAAATTGAATGCTTCTAGAAATTATTTGGAGTGGTTTTCCTTTTAACAAATTTTTGAAAATTGGATGCCTCTAAAAGATATTTTGAGTAGTTCTCACCTTGAATTAAAAAATATATATATTCTTTTGAAGGCTATTTAAAGTAGTCTTCCCCTAGGAATATTTGAAATTTGGATGCCTCTCGAAACTATTTGAATTGGCCCTCTCAGTTAAATTTTTAAAAGTGAATTTATCCAGAAGTCATTTGAAGTTTAATTTAAGGCCATCTTAAGGCTTCATATTCGATATCAGAGGATTTTAAATACATCTAAGAGGGAGAATATTTATTCCTGGTAGGCAAATTTACTCCATGGGTGATGAATTTATTTCAGGGAGGGTAAATTTATTCGAAGGGGGTCCCGCCACCACTCATGTGAATAAACTTAACTTAAATTCTTACTTGTAAATGGATGTGGATGAACCAAGATAAGATCATTCGTAGTCCTCAGTAGCTAAAATATACTCGCACCGGTGGTCCCGCAAACAAAGGCGTCAGTCCCAACTGGTTTTCTGATTACAGGGAGTTTGAATTCCAGCTGGGTGTACTAAGAGGTTTTTTCCTAGTTTATCCCTCCCTCTCTACATAGATTATGGCACATTTTCTTTAAATTATATATTCCTCATCTCTTCCCCATTGATGTAAACATGCGTATAGCCCGGACAGATAGTAAGATTCAGTACACGTAGAAAAAAGTAGCCATATAGTATTATAATTAGTGCATCAGCTTTCACCTGGAAAGGTGATGGAATACCACATTGTGTAATATGGGGGCGCAAGGTGTAATATGTGAACTCAAATCATGTATCGAACATAGTTCTTACGGCTTATAGCCAAGCCAAGCTCTCAATCGAACTAGGTCAGCAAGTCTTTTTAAAAACTCTCAAACAGGACATGTCAATCAATAATCTTTTCAAATTATTTCAAAATATGCATTTGACAACATTAGATTGTTATAAAGCCAAATTTACAAATTTTGCCTAGCGGATCAAATATAGCCTTAGAAAACAGCGGGGACATTCGATTGAATTTTTCGAATATACCCATCAATGTTTATCAAAGGATTCATTTGTAAAACAAACAACATAAACTGTTATTCAACTGAATACAATGACAGAGAATGATTTGAAAAACAAAAAAAAAAACAAGTTTGTTTCCTAGTCGACGTGTCCACGTCACATGCAGACAGCTACAATTTTAATCGGGAAGAGGATTGAGGGGCAAGAGGAAGGGGGACGATGCGTGAGCCGCAAGTGGCAAGACAGTGTTGCCAACAAACCGTGGTGATCTACAAACAAAAGTACCAGTGGGGAATCTTAGAGGGGACTTATACCTCAGTTTTAGCTTCTGTGGTGCTGACTGACAGCTCACAGCTGACTTGTGACAGTCAACAGTTAGGTATATACCTAAATTTTGACTGTCAGAAGTGACAATTGCTAAAGACATGTTTTTTGCAGATCATATGGTTCGGCGTAGGGATACATAATTTGGTCTGGTAGCTTTTCAAAGCCGACAGAAGTCAGCTGTGAGCTGTCAGTCAGCACCACAGAAGCTAAAACTGAGGTATAGTTGGGCTTACGAGGTTTTGAGCATTTAATGCCTCTGTATATGAATAGTTTCCTACCACAGAATTTTCTGAGGGTTTTTTTCCTACGTTTTCCAAAAGAAATTTCCAATGTTTTATACAACTTATATTGAAGTAGAGAGGAACGGAATTTTTTTAAATATAGAATTGACTAGTGTGAGGTTACGTAATTGTTGTTTAAATCAGGATGACTAAGAGCTTGATAGGAAAATATTTGCAGTGGTTATGCAACCCAATGTTTTAGGCAAAGGGGGAGAAGGAGAAAGGTTAGCAAGACATGTGTTCACATCAGCACCATTCTTTATATATTTATATAAATATATATAAACAAGCACATGGCGTTAGCCTGCAATCGAGCCATATTGGCCAAGCAGCCACGGTTTGTTGGTGAAGATAGTGCCAACTTGCGCGTAAAGAGAGTGTCATGTGGTCAGTACAACAAACATTCAGGCCACTAATTTCAGTTTTCTAGACCTATAAAAGGTAAACTATTAAAATTTCGCAGTTAAACAAGCGTATAGCCCGAACGGGCAGTGATACGAGGTGCTAAAATAGTAAACGTCCTAAAGTCACAAATATTCCAGGCTCTCTGTAAGTTTTTATGCATAAAAAGTCCTACATTTTCCTTTTCTTTACTATGCAAAAAAAAAATCTTGTGTTCATTCGATTCTCTTGGTTTTAAAGTTGCGTAGGGAATCCTGTTACTAACCATCCGGGTTATCAACATATTTTCAACCAATAAATTAGTTGTTAGGAAGGTAACATTTAGAAGAAATGTACCCGCAATGTCATGGAGCGTGAGGCGAAAGTAATTTAGGGAAATACCCCTCCAATGCACCCAGCTGGTATTCGAACCTAAGCCTTCCTATCAAAAGGAAACTCAGTATGATACGAGCTTGACACCTAAAAAACAACCACCGGCGGAGGTGTTTAGTTCTCATAAGTAGAACTATTGGGTTCAGAGTATATCTGGAACTGTTTTTTTACTTACGTAAAATTTGTTTGGTTTATAAAACCTAGTTGGTGATACTAATTTCCAAATAGGCAATAGAAATATGAATTTTAAAAACTACTATTACGTTTTCAATAGGATTTTATTTTTTCATGCAAATTTCGCAGTAAAAAATATATTATTTAATCCAAGCTAACATATTCTAGACATGGGAGGTCACCATTATTTTGTTTGGTAACCGTTATAAAGGTGTTCGTAAGCTTTACAACATATTTCTATAGCTTCCCACGTGGGGTTATTTAAACCTGAATAACCACCTTTTAAAGGTCACAAACCTTTGTGTTTATTTTAAGGTTTTTGATTGAATTTCTTTATAAATTGACTCCCACTGGCGATTTATGCCACCAATCAACTAATAACAAAAGGGGGGAGGGGGGACGTAGTGTTTGGAGGCTGTAAGTAAGTGATTGAAGAGACCACCCCCATCCACCCAGTGAAATTTGAATTTAAAAGTTTTAAAATTTTAAAACAATGTTAATGAAAGAGAAACAAAAAATTATGGTGGCTAGACCACCTTTTTATAATCGTGATTTAGGGAAAACATACTTTCACTCTTATAATTATTTTAGGATATTAATTAATTTATTATCACCCACTTCGGTGGCTGCATGGTGCAAGGCGTCACTCTCAGAGTAGGCTAGCCTGCAGATGATGGGGAGATTGAGGTTCGAATCTCTGGCGGGTGAACTGAGGGTGGTTTTCCTAAAATTATTATTATTATTATTATTAGCACCGCGTCTTACTACCCATTCGGGTTATACGCACTTACGCTAATGTGTAATGGTAGGGTGATTGTGAGATGAAATGGAGGACCTACAGTTTAACGTGGAATCCGAACCACGGTAGAGGCCTGGCATTCCTCACATTCACAAGTTGTGATTAATACACGTATTGTCAGAGGTGAAGGAAGGGTTTGTCAATCAGATAAATCTGTGCCGGGACCGAGGATTGAACCCCGGACCCTCAGCACAGAAGTCTGACACCTTACCCCTAGACCACCAGGTCACCTTCCTAAAATTGTTTTCCACTATACCTTTGCGTGAATGCGGTTACACATCCGCTAAATATATCCTTCCTCAACCCTAAAACCATAAGTGTAGTAAAGTACATAAGCGTATACCCCAAACGGAGGTGGGGGGGAGGGGGGCGGAGTAGTAGTAAAACGCTGTGCAAAAAAGAATGAGTCTCGAGTTCAAGCGATTTTTTTTTTAGAATCATAAAAAATCTTCATCTAAAATACTTAATGACTAACTAAAACGTTTCTGTCATCATAAGATAAAATAATGTATAAAATTAAAACTTGGGTAGATTTTTTACCTAATAACCTTAAAGTTTATCATATAGATTACACCCATTTAATATTTTGCTAATTATTACGTTTACAAAGGCTTAATTCAAGTGTTAGGAAAGAATGATTTTAGAGGAAGTGTATTCACATTAATGTGGGAACGGTAGTGGGAAAACTATAACGGTAAAACATGTGTGAACATCTCCCCTGTGCCCACAATGCACGCGGCTGAGATTCGAACCTCAAAGTTCACGTCACTTGGAAACGCCTACAGTAAATTGCGAGTCTGACGCTCTAGATCGAGTCACCACCGATGCGGGCTTCATATTAAATAATTAGCAGAAGTACCGGGCATTGCCTGTAATTCATTGCGTGGTTACCCTGGGCAACGCTTCTCCTTGCTTCAAAGAGACTTAAAAATATCGCTTCATTTTAGTTCCTCCGACCCAGTTTTAATAAATGTAAAAAATCAAATCAAAATTTTAAAATTCCAGCTTCGAGATGCACTGTGTGCACAGGGGCTACTAATCCCTACTCCATTAGTATAGTTAAATTGTGTGTCCCGAAAGTGTATTAAAGCGCGACGCAACAAAATTAAGGAAACGTCAACACAAAATGAGATTTTTTGTATCATAAATAATAAATAAATTAATGACAAGATAAAGCACAGCGTTAAGACAATTGAGAAAGCATGACCACGCAAGGATGTTGGGAATCAACTAATGAACAATGAAACAATGTAATGGGCAGTTACATAATTTAAAGATCTAGAGTACAAAATCCTCTCGCACATTTTAATCTTTTTCGCGTCCCAAAGAAGCGTCATACTGCAAGTCTCAAGCCAATTTCCTAGTGGGAAAATATGCAGGAGGGGTAGGAGGAGAGATGGTTCTTGGCTCTGGTCCGGCGCGTTAACCTTGTGACTACTTTTACCCACCCTCTTCAAGACAAACACTACACATGCCACGACGGTGACGCTCAGGTCACATGAACTTACAGGGAGCCCCCCACCTTCTCCCCTCTCTTCCCTAAAACCGCCACACAATCCCACAGCTCGTTTGCAACAGTCCATTCATTCCGTGACGTCATACTCTCACGAGAGAGAGAGAAAGAGAAAGAGTCAAGCGTCTATATCAGTTCTCGGGACCAACGCGCGTGCGTCACGACCTGACAGAGCTGCCACCATCATTAACACATTGGAGAAAAAAAACACCAGTTATGAGTTAGTAAGGGCACCTTCTAAACACAGGGCTAGAAGAGGCCACGATTTACAAAATGTTGTAGGGCAGCTAATAGCTGCTTGCTTATACACTCTGTTTACCCTGAAAGGTAACAGTCTGAGTACTCTAATATGATCCTCTTGTAGCCTCGGCCATAGAGGTACCAACAAGGTAAGATTTAAACCTTTCAGGGTAAACAGAGAGTATCTAGTTTAAACCTAGTGTACAAGCACAGCGACAAGACCCAGGGCCGTTAATTTACCGCTCAGAGAGCAAAGAATTGAGGTCTTTACGAATATAATTGTGTTCTGTACTTGTTGTGAATCAAACCGGAAACCTTAGAAAGGAACGTTAGGTACCGACTACTGAATAAGCTAAGAGGTTGAGCATCGAATACGACGCACCTTAAATCTGACATATAAGTAAAATAAGACCATCAGGGTTGGCTGAGCATCATCGAGGTTCCTAAACGTGATTTTCCCATCTTATTTCCAGGAGAGTGGTAATTCCATTTCTTAAATCTCACCTTTCTCATTATGTTCTTGTTTTTAAACTAGTTGTGAGTAGCACTAAGTTAAACAGGGCGAACCTATTCACAAACACTAAGGTCTATTAGACAGCCCCTATGATCGAACGTGGATAGCTATGACTTTTAACCAACCCTCAGGAGCATATAGTAGGAACGTTTTCAGTTTTAGGGGGAGGATGAGACAAAAATAAACTAGTGCCGTCCTTAGAAAAAAAGATGGGCCATTTTAGGATTATAGAGGAGTTGGTGGGGGTTTAAAATCCTTCTCTCAGAAAATATTACTAAGAATGTATTTGTGTTCCTCCTCGATGCCTACACTAGTGCCTAGTTCAAGTCTTAAAAAGTTCAATACACTCACAACCCTAGTTATTTTTTTAACGTTAATTTGCATTTAGAGAGATTCATGGGTTTTTTCCCATCTCTCGTGTAAGGACTTCACCATGAGCTCCCACAGGAATAGCCCCCTTTAAAATATTAATTTCTGGGTACGGACCTGGCCTCCCTTATAAATCATACAACGTGGCTGACATTGGCGTCCCTAAAACTCGATTCACACGCTCACCGAAATTTAAGAGCAGAATGTGATTTATTGGCGCAGCAATTTATATGCTTGTAAAAAATATATGTTGAAACATAATGCCTTGTAACTCAAAACTTTCACACTCGTTATCAATATATTTACTTTTTTAGTGAATAAACAGATCTTTTAGATTATTATCAGGATGAATGTTTTCTAATTAGCGTGTTATGTAGTGAAATAAATCAGCACATAAAGAGAGCGACCACATTTCAGTTATATTCTTGTTTCTCGGTGAACTGTGTGTGTCTACAGTAAGAAGTAGTAAGTAAGTAGTAGACATTGCAGCAAACATGGAACCCCAATGGATTGACGACTTATACAGGCGAATAAACAAGCGAACCATTTGACATTAGAGCAGGTATTGAAGCGATAATATTGAATCTGCTGCGTAATTCTCTAATATTACCCCACACCTTGTTTGTGTTAACTGGTAAGATAAGTTGTACCGTTAAAATAAATTGTCCCCACGACAACAGAGGCTTCCCCGTATTATACACCAATTCGAGCAAGATGAATTTGGAAGAATTTGATATCGTCTAAAGTCTTGGGCCCACCCCAAACGGTGCAGATTAGTTGCGAGATTGCTTGCTGAATTTCGCTGCTGGCTTGGCTTCAGACGAGGCTCGCCGTCCGCAGGTCATGCGGCTAGCTTGTTAGAGATCGTGAGAGAACTCTGTTGTCGACAAACATGGACGGTGATGATGACTTCTTGGACAACGATACTTTGTGGGCAGTTTGTATTCATCCAAGACAATTAGTGATGGCGATATTTTCAATAGTTGATGCACTGAGGAGGCGCAGAAAATGTAGGAGACCACATGGATGTAACCCCCTCTATCACCGACTGCAAGTAAACAGTGGCGAGCGTCGTGCCTGGTCACGTGACTGAAGGTTGCGCCCTGATTGGCTCACCTCCCGATCCAGCAGGGAACCAAGCACGGAAAATAGCACGAGACCTATCATGGAAAAGGGATCGTCCATAAACCACGTAATGTTTTGAAGGGGGGTTAGCTCTAATGTCTACATGCTGTTACAAGGGGGAGGGTGGGGTACATCAAAGTGTTACGTAACAATGATCTTATACTCAAATTCTAATGTTAAAAAATAATATTATTGTGCATGTGTTCACCTTTGATAAACATACTTATAGATAACTTGCGAATATTTGTGGCGTTGAAAATGCAAGTTTAGCACTTTTTTGTCTATTAATATTTCGAATGCGCTTAGGTGTTATTGTCTGCCCGAGACTACGAACGCCAAGCACACATTCGAAAACACATATTTTCATGCGCATGACAGTGACATGTTTATACTCACCGCACTTGTTTAAATTTGTCCAATCTACTGACCCCTTTACGTGCTTTTAGTTGGATAACAGCCGTTAGTCGAAGCGGCCTTAATTTATAAGTATAGTTGAGTTTAAGTGTAATTTAGATTCCTACAGCACATTATTTTACATAGGCAATGAATAATCGCTTGTGTTTGTACAAAAACAAAAATAGTTTCTTCAAAAAGAGGAGACTTGCTTATTGCTTGCGTATGAAAAGCGATATCCAGAAAAAAATAATTGGAAGAGTCTCAAAAAGATGTATTGAAATGTAAGGTAGGTGAATTAAAGCCTATACCTTTTCCCTTATGATAAATTAGCGTGTTTGTATATAAATGCAACTATCATACAACCGCTACGGTGGCCGAATTGTCTAAATTTTCATTCTCTAAGTAGACTAACGGCCAATTTTGGGGAGATGGGATTCGATTACTAGTCAGATCTACTGAGGGTTGCTTTTCTTAAATGATTTCCCACTCTCCCTCCATGAAAATGCTGGTGAGTTTTATTTAATATCCTACCTTTTTAGTATACATTTTATAGGATGGTATAGTCAAATTGTGGTTATTTTAGTTATTTTTTATTACATTTATCTAATGGAGAAGAAATGAGAAAGGTAGAATTTTAGAGGTAATCTACTCTCAGTAACATGGAGAGAGAATATAAAACCACTTAGGAAAAGCCACTCAATTTAAAAAAGTTGTATGCCTAGAATTGTTTAAATAGCTCTTTATATTATGATAACATGACTAACACAGATTTGGGGGGGGG
>CABFWO010004077.1:58022-72191 GCA_902155825.1 Timema genevievae
CCCCCAGTTCACCCGACCGAGATTCGAACCTCAATCTCCCCGTCCTCGGCGGTCTGACTCAACACGACTGGCACGTTAGCCAACTACGCCACCGAGGCGGGTACACCTTGAAAATAATATGTTCATTGCTATATGAAATATACTACCATAGTTAATAAAGTTTTAATTATTATAACTAAAACATCTATAAACTCTATCATATTTATAGAAATTAAGAAAGTTGCCAACAATAGAATATGTTTTTAAGAACAATTCAAAGCTAGCTTGAACATTCTTAAATGCCAGTTTCCATTTGAAAGCCACCTTTTGATTAATTTTAACTGCTAAAAAGATTGTGCGTACTTTCTCATAATAGTCTAGTCTATTTTGCAGGCAAATTTTAAAAATCATTAATAATTAAACAAACCTTTAGTAAGGTTTGTTCAGAGAAACAAACATTATTATGTTAATAATACGAAACACTACTTAAATATGATTTTTGAGCCAAATTGATACTAACAATTTAAAAATATTAAAAACTTTTCAAAAACTAGTCTTCAACCAACTACGACCCGCTTCGATGGCCGCATGGTTTAAGGCGTCCCTATTGCAAAAGACTATACTCTTTATGACAGAGAGATCGGGGTTCGATCTCCGTCAGGTGTACTGAGAGTGGTTTTAATAAATTGTTTTCCACTATCCCTCCACATAAATACGAGTACACTTAATCTAAATTCAACCTTCCACATCCCTAGCACATTAAAGTAACTAGTATGTAGGCGTATCATCCGAACGGGTAGTAGTAGTAATACGCGGTGCTGATATTAAACTAGTTCTTAAATGATTTTTACCCTGAAAAACAAATATAGTGTGTTACTTGTCATGTCAAACCCTCACCAGATCTCCCTATCAAATTTAGCACAAATTTTACTGGTAGTTTGTTAATTCGCTAATATGGTCGTTCACAAAAGTTTTTATTTACCGTGTCTTACTACCCTTTCGGGTTAGAGGCCTAGGTAGCCTACTAATTACACTCTAAGGTGTTAGGTATTAGAAAGATTGAACCTAAAGGAAGTGTACCCGCTTTTGCCTGGAGGGAGAGTGGAAAACCATTCCAAAAAAAACCCTAAGAACACCCGGCCGGCATCGAAACCCAATCTCTTCATCTTCGGCAGTCTAGTCTATTGCTATCGTAGTACCTTAGTCCATGCGGCCACCGAAGCAGGTTACACATATAAAATAAAGCTAATATGGATGGACTAAGTAAGGTAGAATTTAGAGAAAAGGTGCCCACATTTGAGAGGATTTAGAAAAACATTTTTAAAAAACACCCTTACTACACCCATTCGAGATGTGATCTCCGATCTCCCGGTCATCGATAAATTAGACTAAGCTCCGTAATGATAAAACCATACCTATCTCCTTGCTACACCCATTTCTCTTAGCAATCCCATATAAATTGTATAAGGTAAGTAAGTACGCGTCGGGTATGGCGAGGAGATAGGTACGGCTTATCATTACGGCTCTAAATGAGCTTGGCACTTAGAATGGGACCCCACTTGCACCAATCTGTTATAGTTTAATAACAAAATACTACGTGGCTTGAGCCCGTGATTGAGCTATACCAATCGACATTTGTGACTGTGTCATGTGGTCGGCACAGCGAGCCTAACGGTCATTAATCTCAGTTTTCTAAACCAGCGTTGCTACTTATTTACTCAAGTAGCTCCTCATTTGCCCTTACGAGGCTAAGCTTGACCTCGTTACAGGCCCTATATTTCATAAAAAAATAAATCTGGAAGCGCTGGGGATCTAACCTAGGACCTCTGTAGTTGTAGCCAGGAACTCTTACCACTACACTACAAAGTCAGTCGCTTAATAATGTACTTAATTCAGTATTTAACTAAGAACGTAGACATCGCTTTTGTGTTTGAGGCACTACGACAGCCGACCTTCTCAGGAGCTTATAATCACGGTCTTCCGTTTCTATAGCACCGTCCTCATCATTATCTGCTATCATCACTTGCCAGATCATTAATAAGGTTCGTCCTTTACTTAACCCATTAACATAAGGGACTTTTTCTCCCATCACGTCTTACAACTTGTTCGGGCTGTGGACATTTAATTACGCTAATAGATCAGCAATGAAGAATGGTATAATCTGGAGGAAATATACCCACATTTTTAGGGTGTGTGTGGGGGAACTATACGAGGAGGGGGATCACCCTTAGTATACCCGGCCGCGCCCCAGCCTCCCCATTAGTAACAACATGACTCGACGAAACTAACATTTAGTCCGCGAGCCTACCAATACAGGTCTATGAGTTTGATAAGTCCTTCTTACACCGAAGATAGCACGCCACTCATGTAGATGATTCAGCTCCAAACAGGCCTGGTAGTGCGTGCGATAAGATGAATTCTACTTAAGAAAACAGTAGAATTGAAACCAGTGAAACAATTTACAAGATTTTTTATTTATTTCAATATTTTAACCCAAAAAAATCCTAATTTCGCCGTTGTCAGATCAAGAATAGAGAAAATCGTACTTCTATGCGATTTGTGGTTCGGGCGTAAGCTTGTTTCCGATGTCCCGGTCAATCAGCCGTTAGATGAGCTCTTTAGGATAATATACCTTCACCATAAATAGCCAGTTATCGTGTGCGCCACTTAATTAGGTACAAAATACGCGCTCAATACGTGATCTCAGGGGGCAGGGGCTCACAATAATTTTTGACCGAAAGAGTCCTTGCACCAGAAAAAAAGACATGCTGGAGTCCTCGTATAAATTTGTACACTAATACGAGTATTATTAACATTCAATAACGAAAATTCGGAAAATTTAAATATTTAATACCGTTCGCCTTAGTTTGTTGTTAATAATAATTATGTGGAATGCTTGCCTCGTTTTCCTTAACGGGAGAGTGAAGGGAACGTGAGTTAAAGGGCAGTGTTTTTACAGTTTTAATAGCAAAATTTTTTTGAGGCCAAATTTCTACTGTAGAATAACTCTCCAGTATATTATTATTGGATTTATTTTGAACAAATAAGATGTTTTGCTATTATAAAAAGTGAAAAAAATACTGCCCTTAATTCGCGTTCTCTAGTTATATCTTATCCAGCTATGTGACTCCTGCGAAGCTGACTTCACGGCAAAAAGAAAAGATTGTGAGGTTATGCACACACTTTCAAGCGGTCTCTGTGTATGTAGTATTGCTAAGATAATTCGTTAAAGCCCATTAGCCAACACACTAGCGCTAAATCGTGCTAATTAAAATAAACAGATGCAAAAAAGTGTGTGCTATCTCACACAACTCCAATACGTTTATACACGTACAATAGCTCTCTTTCATAACTTACCAATGTACTTTTTTTTTTAAACCAACCCATCTAGTGGACACGTGGTCTAAGGCATTTTGACTCTAAATAGCCTGAATATCCGGTGATAAGGAGTTTATGGTTTGAATCTCAGTCAGGTGCACTTGGGGTGGTTTTCCTCCTATGTTATTAATTATAAAGTCTGTTCAGCGTAGGAATTGTTTTATGAAAGGCCTTTTTCCCTACCAGAAAGCTATTATATAGTAGGATAGTGGTAGGAAAAAAGACCTTTAAGAGAGTAATTCCTACCGTGAATGGAGTATAGTGGATTTTTCCCCCCATCCCCTATACACACTAGTGCGGGTGAATTTCCTATAGGTTATCATCCTAATACATACACGTAGATTGTCATAAGAGCCTTGGTGTTAAACGCACCCACACGCACACCCTTTTTTCGAATGTTTTTTGTTTGTATCATTTTCATCATCATCATCATCATCATGAACAGCTTCCAGCCACAGGCTGGGTCTGCTTAGAACATAAGCCCATCCAACACCTCCTTTCTCCCCACCAACTCTCTCCCTCCACCATGGCTCAGTCCTCTCCTCTCTCCTCCACACTCCTCCTTACTCCCTTAAACCATCTGTCCTTTAATCTTCGTCTCGGCCTCCTAAACCCCACCTTCATATCCAGCATCCTCTCCATTCGTCTCTCATGTCTCATACTGTAACATTTTGCCACACCCATCCTGCTTCTCAGAAATCTCAATTCACTAGCCTGCAGTATGCTCTTATCCTGTTCTTTAATTACCAACGTTTCTGCAGCGTACGTCAATATTGGTCCTTTATTTAAATAGGACAAGTTATGGACACATAGTTTATGCTCTATTACTTCTGCTTTTTAATGATTACAAAAAAAACTATGTTTTCGGAGCACTCCATTACGAAATGTTTGGCTACCTTTACCAATTTAACATTATTACGTACTAAACTACAACGCTATAAATGGGTGTAAATTTTAATAAGAACCTCATTAAAGTATTTTTTGGAAAATATATAACAGCCTTTAGCTTATGAAACTAGTAGGTGTATACTCCATCCACCACCAACTGGGTATTTATGAGAAAATGTTTTTAGACTTTCCACTGATACTTCTTTAGTGTGAATGGAAAAAGCTAAGCCAAGTATATTTGGCAAGAACGATACAAATTTACTCCATCCGTTAAAAGTTACAAGATTTGGCGTACGAGTTTATGTAGTGAGGTCCTGAGTAAATCTACTATAGTAGGATTTTGTATCTGAGAGTTACGAAAGTTTCCAAAACTAGTCCAATATATTTATAAGCTACATCAAGTCATGTGAGCTTTAGCCATCACTTTTAATAGATATAGTCAATACCTACAAAAATAGCACTATTTATATAGTAAGCCTAAAATGTTATCAATGCGAACAGAAAAAAATATGTTTATGTTTTCTAAAAGGTTCTCACCCGCCTCGGTGGCATAGTTGGCTAACGCGCTGGTTGTTGTCGAGCCAGACTGCCGAGGACGGGGAGATCGAGGTTCGAATCTCGGTCGGGTGAACTGGGAGTGGTTTTTCCTGAATGGTTTTCCACTCTCCCTCCACACAAATGTGGGTTCACTTCCTCTTAATTCAACCTTCCCAATTCCTAATCCATTAGAGTAATTAGTACTTAAGCGTATAACCCGAACGGGTAGTAAGACGCGGTATTATTATTATTATTTATAATAATAATATTATTATTATTATTAAAAGGTCCTCCTTACCAGAATCCATAAAAACTGCAGAAACACTGGGCTTTACTTGTGTCCCCTTCCATCCCACCTTATGAAAGTAGGTCGTAGCTTTTACAACAAAGTCCTAAGGAGTCGTATGGACTTATGAAAGTAGTTCTAGGAGATTTTAAAACTTTCAAACAAAGTCATAAGGAGATTATATAATTATATAAACAAGTCTGTTTAGTGCAAGGGGTCACTTGGAGAGATGATAAAATAATTGGTAGGTAAAACACACCTTGTCGAGGGTAGAAACATACCTCTGGGAGGATTAACTTCTACACCAACACTGCAGGCTACAAGTTTTTAAATCTGGTTAAATCACCCTCACACGACTTCATGAGATCGTTAAATTTTTAGCGCTTTAAAATATATACTCGCATGTATTAAATTTTTAAAAAAATCCATAAAACTCATCATATGCACCAAAAATATATAAAATAACTAATTGTTCGTTAAGTAATAAATTACCGGTCTGGGGTTTAAATACTGTGTATAATCCAAATTTAAGTCGAGACAAACCGTTGACAGTCAGTATTTAAATAAAAAATCTATTAAAAATAGCGTGTAAGAGAGCAACAAACTTATGTATCCCAAATAAACTAACGATCATTTTAAATTAAAAACTCGCATAAGCTCAACTGTCTTAAAGAGTTAAGGGTCCCGGGTTCCATCCACTGCTTCGTCAACAGACATCCAATTAGTGAAAGTGAGATTTCACCTTTCACAGTTATGAGTTGCCGGCAAGAAGTTTGTTATTGTGTTTGCTCTAAAGTTAAGTTAGTCTGCAAGTTGTGAGCTGATAATAATCAGTTAGTTTATAAAGTGCAAGTTAAATACCCCTAATGAAAACCAACGAACATGGCTGCTGAATTGAAACTTCGCAACACTGGTCAGAAGCCCGTAGTATGCCAACTCGTGTCCTACCAGATACGGCGGTAATGTCTTCCTTCGTCAAAATAACAGTAATAAAGCCGTAATGGCCTCATTGTGGGCTGCGAAGGATTTTGTGGGGGTATTAATTAAAGCCGAAAACTAAATCCAAGCGGCCCAAAGTAGCACAAACCCATTAAAAACAAAACCACACAACCCTAAACAGATTAGATTTCTGTAATCACTTAATAGAGCTATGACGTCAATAGTTGAATGCAGGCAGGTTATTAGTGGTATTATTCGATAAGCTTATGCACATAAATTTGTGGGAAATGTTCAATAATAATGATTCACTGAGGTTTAATGCACTATTCAATGCCAGACCACAGATTAAGCGTCAGTACAAGTCCACCATTACCCAGAACAAGAGCGTGTGTGACCCAATTTCTTCACTCCGGATGAAGATGCCAATCTGCATTGAAACATTTCTTGTTAAAGAGTGTAGAAAAAGTAGGATTATAGTGCAATGTTGTAACACCACAACATATTGTTTTTCGGTTAGTGTAAGATATTCATCATAGAGGTTATTAGCGGGTTAATCTAAGGTGCATGGATGAGGAAGGTAGCCTAGAGGCAGTAATACTTCATCAAAGTGGATAGGGAATAAGGAAAACCACAATGCTAATTCACGTCATGTGGGAAAAAAACAACTGTGCAACCTGTCCAGAGTCGAACCTTGACCTTCCCATTACCATCAATCTAATGTATCGTAGCCTGACCCCTACGGGGAGATTGAGGTTCGAATCCCGGTCGGGTGTACTGAGGGTGGTTTTTCCTATGTGGTTTTCCACCATCTCCATGTAAATGTGGGTACACTTCCTCTAAAATTCAACCTTCATCATATTAGTGTAGTTAGTATATATTTGTAATAACCCGGAGGCATAATAGGATACGGTGCTAAAAAAAAGGTTTGGACGGTTGCATCAAAATTTATCATAATTCGGGTAATTTAAAGTTGGGAGTGCGAGATAAAGGCAATGTTTTTGCAGTTTTTTTAAATAAAACATTTGTTTATCAAAAATAAATAAAATGCTCCAATAGAAATAGAGATTAATTATCTTCACATTGTGACCTCAACAGTTGTTGAATATCTGTCGAGGGTGTCCTGGGACTTTTTTTCTTAATTTAAAAAGTTTCTTATCTTATGCCGCTATGTTCATGACAGATTTTAAAGAACTGTTGATATCACCATGTGAAGAAAATTAAACTATGTGTCTCTACTAGAGCAATATTTTATTTATTTTGGCCAAAAAAAGGTTTTGCTATAAAAGCTGCAAGAACACTGCCTTTAACTCGTGTTCCCTACATCCCCACCCTAAGAGCAGACACATTGATTTTATACACATGTGTGCGCAGATGAGCTAAATCGATTGTGTCAAATTTAACTTATATTTTGGAAAATGAGACGGGCCAACTTGATGTACTGTCCGTGATTTCTAACAAACTACTTTCGTATATCATTATAAATACGTCAATTCATGCGAGTTGCGGCGGTCACTTTTATTAGATGTCATGGTGGCCTCCTGATTCCGAACAGTCCCGATTGCGAACATGAGATTTTGTTTATATACGGGGAGGAGTCCAGATTGCGGGCACGCCATGTTGCTATGCCATCCCGCCCCTAATTTGATAATAGGGGTGGACCACGGGGGTCTAGCAGTCTTAAGTTCTTTCAGCCTCGTCAGTTTAATTTAACTAAATTACATACACGAGTATTTCTAGGTTAGGTTATGTCAGGCTAGGTTTTATGTTAGGTTAGGATAAGCTTGGTCAGGAGGAAATCCCCAGTGGCTGGTGGGTGCTGCCAGTAGCCCCTTCCACCCGTGTCACCACCCTCACGTAGGAATTCCCGCGAGTTGCTCTTTTACTTGTTCGCAATCTGTACATTGGATAACTTATTTAGGCGGCCATAACATTTTTGCCTTGTTCTCAATCTGGACTGTTCGCAAACAGGATACAACTGATGTCATTGCCGATAAAATAAAAACAATATCTATATGACATTTTTATCACCTCATCTAACTACTTGTTCAAGTTATACGCATATTTGATAATTACTCTAAGGGAGTAGGGATGAGGAAGAAAGCATTTTAGAGGATCTACCAGCATTTTCATGGAAGGAGGGTGGGAAACCATTTAGAAAAAAACTACCCTCAATAGACCCAACCGGGATTCGAGCCCCGAACTTCCCGTTATCAACAGGCCAGTCTAACATGAGAGTGAGGACTTATACCATTTGGCAACTGAAGCATATTTTCCCCCCTTATTAGAATTACTAGAGACTATAGAGCAAGGTAGACTAAGTAAATAGAATGGGCTACATTCCACTTTAGTCTAAGTAAGTGTCATCCCGTATTTAGTATAGCACTGCACTTGAGGTGAGTGAAGTCTGACTAGGAAACTGGCCCATTCCATTCTGGTCTAAGGGCCAGTTTCATAGTCAAATTTAGTACGCCTAAAGTGCGAGTCGATACTAAATACAGGACGACACCTACCTAGACCAAAATGGAATGGGCCAGTTTCGCATATGAAACTGGCCCATTCCATTCAATTTCAGGTAGGTGACGTCTTGTATTTAGTATAGCGCCGCACTTGAGGAGTACTAAATCTGACTATGAAACTGACCCTAAGTGTATGGTGCAATTGCCATACACTGTACAGTTTGTCATTGCTGGTAGGAATATATTGTTCTGTATGTGCTCTAAACCTACTGTACCATCGTCCAAAGACTACAACATAGCCTCAGTGGTCACCAATGGATAGATGCGAGATAGTTGGGAATTTACCCACTTCGGCGGTAGAGTGGTCTAAATCAGGGGATTCGATCTCTGAGATATTTAAGATAAAAGATGTTGCTATATTAAGAATAAACTATCACCATTTTCAATATAGATTGTGTATTTGTGATTTGCCATTTTTATATAAATAAATATGTTTCTTCTAGTTGTTCTGCTCCTAGCTATACATATGTAGAGTAAAACCAAGCTAATGACATAATTTGAAGTCTGACTGGTACCTAGTAGGACTGTTGATGATGATGGTGGTGATTTCTACTGTATGGAGAAGGGGATATGGGGATACATTAAGCAATCAAATGGGGTTCTGTAGCCGTAAAAATGTTAAGAGCCCCTGATCTAAAGGCATCACTCTTGCAATAAAATGAGCTTCCGATGACGGAGAAATCAGGGTTCGAATCCCGGTCGGGTGAACCAACGGTGTGTTTTCCTAAAAGATTTATAATTATTCTCCCTCGGCACAAATTGGAGTATATTTACTTTAAACTTTCATCCTCAGCTTTACACCCTCAGTGTAATTGAAAGTGCGGATAGCGTGATTGTGTAGTATGCCACGTTGGCAAAAAAAAAAAATCAAAATATATGGACCAAATAAATCGTAAGCCAAAAATAGGTTAACATGCTATCAAAGAATAGATTTGTTTCTAAGTGCTAAGAAGTTTACTGAAATAATTATGTGTTTTTAGAGTGCATGTTAAATCCCCCATCATCATAATACCGGTAATAAGCTCACTAACCTGAAGTATAATGACTGAGTTGTGAGTATTCCCCCCTCTCCCCACTAAGATGGACTGATTGTAAGTCTGACTTCAAATACAGGTAACACTGGTTAGCCCTCCGGTGGTACTTTACTTTAATACGTGCCCGTGCAATGCATCATTCCACCTTAGATATTCGCTTATTCATACTGAAGGAAAACGAGTAAGAAGGCTATATAGAAGTAGTCTCAACAATCCTTTCAACCCTAACCGCAGTCAGCTTTGAAACGTAACTAGTGTATACATGTTGTGTTCTTGGCCATTTTTCTCATAATACACTAAAGTCATGCTTTCATTGTGCGCAGAGTCCAACAATCCACCATTACTATTCGCATTTAATTACACTTGTTATGGGCTACAGATTAGAAAACCTTTAAAGACAAAACTACCCTCAGTACATCCTGGCGGGATTACAAACATCAACCTCCCAATCAGCAATCACAGACAAGCCAGACTAAATGAACCTGACAGAATACTTGTTCACCAAAGAGGGTGGCAGCATAAAAACCTATAAAATAATACTAAAAAGTTTAACAAATTATTATCAAAGTTTACAGGGAAAAAAGTGTATTTTCTAAAATGTCCTTCCATACGTGTTCTCACTGTAACACTCGTTTCCTTACATAGGTCTAGTGTAAGTAATCATTCATGAGCACCGCCATTTTGAATATGAAAGTGGCCCAGATTGCTAAACCAGTGACGACAGCGAATGTCCCGTGGATTCTCGACTAAACGGCAGGTGGGAGTGATGACAGTTGAGTGTCCATAGGAATTACGAACAAACAACAGGTAAATGAGGTGTTAACTGCATCAAAGACTATCGCAAACCAACGTCACAGGTAGTTTCCAAAGCGAGTTCGTGAATCACCCTCGCATTTCACACTCGCACCTTTTAAAATAACCGCTTTCATTGTCCCGATAAACAAATTGACAAGAGAATTAACGTGTCCATACGGAAACTCTTGAAAATGTGACGCAATAGTAAAGGACTATTCGATTTCTTTGGTTGGAGAAAATGGTGTCAAACCTCTTTTATGACTTGCGGAGTATCTGAGAAGCGATGCTCTCGATAAAGGGAAAAGTTGGTCCGATATAGGTTTATTTTCTAATAGAAAATATATTTTAAAAAACACATTGCTATTGCTACTGTCTATTGTTCGTTCATGATAATTTGAAACTTTATGACACAAGTTTCTTTTTAAAAATGTGTATTTATTCAATTTGCAAATACAGTATGTTCGTCACTGTCAAGTAGTGGCATCGCTAAGCCTTAAATTAGTTCCTCTCAAAGATTGGTAGGCTTGATAAATAAAAACTAGTAAAGCCTTAGTTTTGACTTATTAGTACAGACGAAGACAGTAGCATAAACAGTATTGTAAAGTGGGGGAGCCTATAATATTAAAGTTAAAAAAAAATTGGAGAGCTCAAAAATATATTTAAAGGGTATTTTAATTGTCTAGTAAAATACGTGTGGTGGAAGAAGAAGAGTGAGAGGTTAAAAGAAAGGGAAAGGGGGAATTTAACAGCGTGAAAGGATTTTTCTAGAAAAAATAATATTTTGACTAATTACAAGGCTAAAATTATTTTGATATAAAATATGTTCATCTATATTTGTATACGGTACATAAATACTACTGTAACGAGTTGCAAAACACAAAATTAATAAATGTATATTTGCATTTTCAGAAGGACCTTATCTGACAACTAGAAAAGTAATTATATCTAATTTAAAATATTATTATTACTAGCAACTTCCGATTTTTTTTTCTTCTAAAAGTATTTTCTTGTGAAAATAGTGCTATAGTTTGAAAATTCAATTTAGGAAAGACAAACATTTGCTATACCTACTGTTCAATTATGGTACTATATTGTGTGTTTTAGGACCAGCATATAAGTGATAATAGTTATTATTAATTTCATTTCAAAATCAATTTCTTTTATTATAGTGCTGGCCAACAGTAGTGAGACCTATCCCAGACCAGCATTGAAAAGTACACAAATACCTTAAAAGCACGTATAATAATATGAGAAAATAAGAAAAAAATCAGAGTTAAATAATGATACATACTGAAGAATAGTGTTTTAAAAAAGGAGGAAATAATAGTAATGATTGAAATAGTAAGATAACAATAATAAAAAATAAGTGAAGTGTAGTAAAAGCATAATTATTTAGAAAGCAGTAACAATAAACAAGGGGATAAGGTAGGGATGTACCTACAATGTAAATTTATTCAATTTCAGGTACACCTTATTCAAAAACAACTGTAGAAAGACAACTAAAAACTTGAATATTAAAATTTTCAGCTCTTTATCTAAAATGTAATCCACTTTTAATACAATTGGTCGGTATTTGTTAACACTATAGTAAATTCGAAAATTTAAAAATTTAAAAATTTTTTTGAAAAATTCTACTTCAAAATATTTTTTAATGTCTACAAATTTAAATATTTTTAAATGAAACTGCATAATATTATAAATCTTAGTAATGCGAATACGTGGTAAAAAATTTAGAATGTTATATTACATAGATTTTTGATAAATTGTACCGGAGTGCTAAAAAAATATATATCAGAAATAAAGAGCCTTGAAGTTTTCTTTTATTTTTTAAAGTTTTTTTTAACTGGTAACTAAAACATTCCAGCGAAATATTCTCGCTCCTATTGATCTTCCTCATCTTGAACTCTTCTCTTCAAATTTCTTTTTGCCTTTTTTGACTGTTTTGTGTACTGCAAAACTGCATGTTCTGCCTGATGAATGCGAAAGGCGTCTAGCGTTCTCAACCCCTTTTTCATGTTTATTCCAGGTTGTATGCCTATTGCGATGAAGACATTACATTTACTACTTACGCCATCAATGAAACAAATAACTGCTTAGAGGACACCAAATTTTAAAGTTTGTAGGCCTACAAAACACAGTTTTTGGAAGACGAGCCCACACAACTGCGTTGAAACTTTCATTTGGATTTTAAGATTTTCCGTGTAATCATTTTTTCAACAAATCTTTCAGTGCTAAAGCCCTATACACAGGCTCTATCTCTTCCATTACTGCTTTTGGCAAAGAATGTCGGTGCGAAACAACAATATCTTGTATAATTGTATCTTGAGAAAAGCTCTACTATCACCCCCACCTAAATAGTTGACGTAACGTAGACATCGATTAGTCTCGAATCGGCGGCACATGACCAGAGGGCCAGCCACCTTCATCCCTCCACTAGTTCCTTCATAATTAGCATATTCGTGTTTGTTGTTGATAGATCTATTTTCATTACTCCTGTGACAGTATTTACTCATTACTTCAACATCGACTATTTTACCTACATCACAAAGAAAAGCAGATACTAAACCATTCATAGAAGTGTGATCTCTTTTTTGCCAGCCTCCACCAAAAGAAGATGTGATATCAGAAGAATTGCTATGGCATCATTTGCTGCCTTCACCATTAAATTTCAGTTATCTCACTTAAACTCACAAGAGTACTCTTATTGTATTGAGCAAATTTAGTAGGTGGTGAAGGTAAATCCATAATATTGCACAACAATACTTTGCACCTCTTCCTATTGATCGAAGGCCATACAATAAGCGAGTATTGTTTACATTCAACCTACTTTTGGTTGTGTTTGATGTCATTGTACTTTCAACAAAGATGCAACTATTACACACCATTTCCACTTATGACACAATGCCTTTCCTTTTCAAAGTGTCTTCCTGTATAATATCTCCACCGCATCCTTTACCAGAAGTAAATTTGAAGTATTTTCAAATCAATAAAAATATTACCACTCTGCACTTTCTTATGTAAACATTGAATATCTGTAGTGAAATCAAGTTTAGTTTTAGAAGCACTTGGTCTCGGGCTGCACTGTTCACTTGTATTTGTTGGACTAGAACTTGAGTTGGTGGGCTTACTGCTAGAATCTTCAACAATACAATGTGAGAGGTTATGTAAACCATTATTGCTTTCTTTTATTTCGAGGTTATTTTCAATTGTTGTAGCTTTACATACATTCTCAAAATAATAACGTGCTTTTTTATTATAATGATTTCCTCTGAACTTATTTTTTCTCCCAAATGTATTTATTCTTGGCATGATCACGAAAAGTTTGAACTTGCTAAGCTATAATACGACAATAACAATCATAATCAGGAATCACTATAATTATTTTGAAGAATAACCAACCAAATAAACTGAAATTCCGAGAGTTAACTAGAATTGAATTAGATAGATAGTAAAATAATTAAGAAACTAACACAATATTATCATTATTTTGAATAGAGCACTAGGCTAAATAGCAGGGTACCCGTCATTTGGCCTAAAGGCATTTGGCCTAAAGTGTAGGCTAAATGCCTTTAGGCCAAATGCCTTTAGGCCAAATGCCTTTAGGCCAAATGCCTTTAGGCCAAATGCCTTTAGGCCAAATGCCTTTAGGCCAAATGCCTTTAGGCCAAATGCCTTTAGGCCAAATGCCTTTAGGCCAAATGCCTTTAGGCCAAACGACTTTAGGCCAAATTACTTTTTGTAAAGTTAATTTTTAGACCATTTATTAAAATGTGTTTCGCTCTCTCCGGAAACATTCGTTATGATTTGTAGTGATGCT